>CBVK0101536992.1:0-23350 GCA_900067695.1 Picea abies | reverse complement strand
TTGCTCCTAATAAACTCAAAACGACTCTGTTCTGTATTGAATTAGTATTCTTGATTGGATTTTAATTATTTTTGACCCATGCTAAAGATCTACTTGCTATAATCGTGGACTTGTGTTGATTCATAATGTCTATAACAAACACAAACTGTTTTGATTCATTTTGGTTTGATTGATGCATGTCTTGAGTTAGCACGATTGCCTATTTTGAGCTAGATTGATATCGAAAGTAGATTTGATACTGCGCTATTGGTTTTGATTTTCAAAAACGATTTTGTCTCTGTTGAATTCGTATGAGAAAACTCGACTAATAGTTCATTTTTGAAATTGATTCAAGTAATGATTTGGTTGAATATCAATCGATTTTGTCTGCCTCCAATTGGCAACAACAAACGTTGGATAAGTCCCACAAATCCTGTTATCAACCGATTAATTCCCTTATGATTTCGTTTGTGATAATTTACATACCAGTTTTTGATTTGATTCGCTAATAACATGGATCGTTTGTTTATGTTTAATATAGTGCTATTAGTTTGAGAAAACGATCCTGTTGATTTTGTTTGGATTCGAAGTGATTTTGTCAATGGCTGAAGCAACATAAACTGTTGGTTCTGATTTCAATTGGTCCATGAAACGATTTCATTGTTGTTGAGTTATCCAATACGATTCTGTTAACCTGAATTGGTGATAACGAATTAAACAGAGTGTATCCATCTCTGTTATCATTTGATTTAGTTTGATCAATTTGCATACAAGTGTCGATTTGAATGATGCCTTTAGCAATCAAATATTGTTATAGTTTGAATATATTTTTTAAGATTCAAATTGATTTTTAATACAATTCTGTGTTTGATTTAGACCAGCTACAGAATCACAAGATTCTGTAGCTAGTCTTTAGAATTGGATTTTTATCAATTTTATCAATAAAATATCCTCTTAACTTGTCCATTTTTGTCCTCTTTCAGGTACATTCGAATTGCAATAATCAATTGGGCATGTTGTGGTAGACTAGGAGATATTTGTGTGATATAGTTTTTATTTTAGGTTGTTAGTTTAGCCAGACTTGGGATATTTTCCCAGATTTGTGTAATCAGTTTTGATAACTTCCAGAGGGATGTTTTACCCTATGGGAAGTCTTTAAATACTTATTATTTTTTGTAATAAGGATCATCATCCTCACTGTGGGAGAACCAGACTATGGATTTATGATACAAACTGAGATGAAAGTTGATGTCTTGTAACAAATTTCGCTTTCAATATATCAAACTTTTGTTTCAAGTTTTATTCATATCATTTTGCAGTTGATTATAGACTACTTTAGCTATCGTAATATATTGTAGGTTGATGTGACTTGATTAATGTGTTATCCATATCTGATCTCTTTCATTATTTAAAAATACAACAATTACTTGTTTCAGTTAATGAATCACATATTTCTTTTCTTCGTTAATTGAATCATTTTGTATAGATCTTTGCAAATAGATTTATCTAACCGTGAAGATTTATAAATCATAAGGTTGCTGTAAATTTTTATGTCTTGTTTGTCCTATAATTATATTTGAAGAGCACAACTGCTTCTAGTTTATGAGAAGCTCGTGGATAATCTGGTGCGGGTTTCCTCCCTCCGATGAGCTAAGACAATCACTGCATACATAGGACAAACCTGGAGCATTACTTCAGGTCAGTTTGTTATTTAGTATTTAATAGTTAATTTTTTAGTATAGTATAAGTAGTTTAGTTTGATATATGTATAGTTTAGATTCGTAGTTAGAGTTATTATTGCTTAGTTTAGTTAGTTTTATGTTATTTCTTTTCCATAAAATTATAAAATCAAAAAACAATTGTCTCGTTGTCTTAGGACAGATTACAAATGAGTTTCGCAGGTTTTTATTCAAATCTGTAATTTGTAGATATTGTACATTTGTAAATTGATCTGACTCTATTAGTAATAGAACATTTGATTTTATAGAATTATAGTTGTGTAGTATTAGATAGTAGATTGTATATATAATAGTTAGATTTGTTTATTAGTTTGTTTTAATAGTTATTTTTAGTTAGATTAATTAATTTAAAGTAGTTTTCTCTTGTTTTCTTAGGACTTAGATCGGCTAACGTAGCCGCTAAATCCGTTAGGGTGGGTTATCCCAAATGGCTTGGGTTATTTAGACAACCTCGGACTGGATCCACTCTTCCAGTTGACGGACGGTCATTTTCGCCCGTCAACACCATTCTGACTAAGGACTCCACTGAGCCCTTCCTTGCATGAATCCATGCACACCACAAAGTCTTCATTTGGATCAACAATCTTTAGTATTGGCACACTAGTCAATAAATTCTTCAAGTGTTGAAAGCTTCTTACACAATCATAAGTCCACTCAAATCACACACTTTTGTTTTGCAAAGATGTAATTGAGTGCACAATGTTTGAGAAGCCTTCAATAGCTTTTGTAATAACCTATAAATCCCATGAAGTACCTCACCTCTGCGACATTTCTTGGTGTTATCCATTCCTCAATGGAATTTATCTTTTCCACATCCACAACTATCCCTTCCTTGTAAATGATATGACCCAAATAATAAATTTGTCACTAGTAAAATGAGCACTTTCTCAACTTTGCATATAGTTGATGCTCCCTAAATACTTGTAGCACCATATTCAAGTATTTCTCGTTCTCTTCTCCATACTTAGAGTAAATAAGTATGTCATCCAAAAATATAATGACAAACTTATCTAAGTAATTTCTAAAAAATCCATTCATCAAACATATGAACACAACTGGTGCATTTGACAACCTGAATGGAACCAATTTGAACTTGTAATGTCCATACCTTGTTCTGAATATGGTCTTGTTTATGTCTTCTTATTTAATTCTCACTTGGTGATATCTATATATGAGATCAATCTTTGAAAATATTTGCATTCCCCTCAACTGATCAAAGAGGTCATCTATCTTTGGAAAATGATACATGTTCTTTACTGTTACTTTGTTCAACTACCTAAATTCGATACAAAGTATCAGCATACCATCCTTCTTCTTCATGAATAGTATTGGGGAACCCCAAGGTGACACACCTGGGCGTATATACCCCTTCTTCAAAATTTCTTCAAGTTGCATCTGTAATTCCTTCAGCTCTGGTGTACTCATCCTATAAGGATTCTTGGACACAAGAGTTGCTCCCAACATCATATTTATAGAGAAATAAATATCTCTTTTTGGTGGCAACCTCGATATCTCTTTAAATACATCCTCAAATTATTTCAACAAAAAATACAGTGCTTTTGACAAATAAACTATGAAACATGTTTTCCCTCATTGGTGTTATACATGTAATGTGAACATCATTTCAACTCATAATTCTCTCTTACACTATCTGTAACAAGTCCAAATCAATTTTATGCTTGACATGATGAAATATGAAGTGTTTTTTGATCAAGTACGAAAAAAAGTGGATTGGTACATGATGTCTATGACATCTATAGGTGACAAACGCATAAAGTGGTACCCTTCATTTTGAATAAAAACACGTAGAGTTATATTCAAACCTGTCAGTTTTATTCAAACCCATCTATTGCATTGCAATTTCACCATTCTCAAATATATTTCTCTATTGTAGTGGCATAAGTCCATGTCACAATCTTTTCTCACTTTTGCACAATCGAAATGGGTCCTCCTGCTGAACTCGAGAGGTACAATTTTCCAAATTTTTATAACATAAATCCATTTGATCTATGGTGTGGAACATGAGTTGAAGTGGGCCTACCCAACCAAGAAGAGAATCAATGATATGACGTCCAAACATTTCCAAATTTGAGAGATACCCTTGATCATGTTTCGGGTATAAGCGACTTCGAGTTGGAGGCTTGTAATAGGTGAGTGGGAATCTGTCTTGGTGTTTATAACCTATTGGATTAATATGTAGATGAGATTTTAGTAAGGAGTATCTCCTTAGTTATTTTACTATGTAAATTAATATGTAGGGACGAAATTTGTTGAATAAGGTCATGGGAAGTGTGCGAAAAAATTTGTTTCCAAGAACACCCTTGGATGTGACAAAATAACCAATTAGGTTAGGGAAAAATTTCAACATTTTGAAAGAACACTCCTATATTAGCAAGAGGAATAATGTGTGGAGGCCAATATAGGTAAAAACACCTCATTGCAACATCATTTCATTAAATATGGTTAATATTTCTATATAGTATAAAATTGTTATTAAAAATAAGGTTGTTGAAGTGAGATTTAAAATTGTTTTGGTCCTAGAGTATGACCTAAAATGGTTTCTTCTTGGCTAAGACCATGTCTTTCTCCGACATAAGGAAATATGTTAATGACCCAAGACCTAGAGGCATATGGAAAAGTGATAGTTTTCCCCCTTACAGACTACCAACATGTTATTCAAGGTGGTGTGGGTTTCCCTTCAATAATGGTGATGAGTCATCCTTCATTCACAGAAAAAAAATAGTGATGGATGTCCCCACTCTCCACCGACAACTGAGTAATGACAGGTTTTCCCACTCTGTAAAAAGATTTAATATTGTTTCTATTTGGTTAAGTGCTCATTTTTTGGACATAAAGAAATGTGTCTTAATATTAAAGGTATTTTGAAAAAGTGAGTTAAATTGTTCACTAGTTTGGAGGGACATTTTCAAACAAAATTCAAATTATCCCATTTAAAATTCTAATAAACTAAAATGAATTTATCACTTCATAAATTTAAAAATTGATTATAAAAATTTCATTCAATCAAATTATGAAATATTCATTCAATTAAGATACAAATAAGTTTCATGGGATTGGGAAATAAAAATATTATAAGAATATTAAGTTTCATTAGATTTTTAAGATGCATAATTATGGTCGAGCAATTAACTTGGTAAAATATCACCCAAAGCACATAACATGTTGCCACAAAGTAAACTATGTCATAGTGAGGACTGTTGGAGCAAGCTATTTTGGGAGCAAAGTTCGAGGAATAAAGAAGAGCACAACAAACGAGGAAGTAAACTAAAATAAGCAGCATGCACTAGGAAATGAGGAGAAAGCACTGCGCAAGAAAGAAAAGAAGCAGTGCGTGCTCAAAATTAAGGAAAAGCAGCACAGATTCAAGGCCAACCATGTGAAGGAAGTTATTATGTGGACAAGCCTAATCCACTAGGGTTAGGGTTTTGGGTATGATGTAATGGGTTTTTAACCACTTTTGTAGTATAAATATGATGTATGAGGTAGATAGGATATATATTTGAATGATATGTGGAGAAGTATCTTTGTTAACCTTTTTGAGTTTTGAGTCACAGTTACTAGTTTTTGGTAGAGAGTTGTGGAGCTCAGATTGTGTCAGTTTGGATACTTATGGGGTGCAACTGAGGGTTAGGTTGCAATATTTTGAGATTGGTGTGACACTGGTCAGCCTCATGGATTATCACCAAACTTATGATCTAATGTGCACAATGCACTATTTTGAATAATATGAATAAAGAAGCATATAATGCAAAATCTTTTGGAAGTAGCCTAGAGGAGGTCAATCATGGTTAAATACTATGTCATGATGTGGAATGTGTTTATTTTATGTTTTGGAATGCTTATTATGATGAGTGAATGGATAAATGAATGAATCTATTAGAGTTAGCAATATATATGTTGGGTTAGTTTATTGCAAAATGAATGTTAAGGGTTAAATGAATGGTAGTTATGAATGATGGTATAGTAGAATGATATCTATGAAATAGAAAATGAATTCCTAAAATCCCCATGAGTACCATCCCTTCCATGAATGCAGACATATATATCCTACAGTCACCCATAATCCATCTTGGGTGATATTGTGTTGTGCACTCTATGCGCAGTGTAGCCTTCTAGTTTGCAGAAGGGTCGATGGTTTGTAGGGTTTTGTTGGAAACCTAAAGGTAGATCCTAGATCATCCCACACATCCAAAAAATGGTTCTGTTGCTGGATGGAACTCAAAATAACATCGTGGAAGGGATTTTATGAGAAGGATAGTGAAGATAATGCAGTGGTAGAAAGGGATGTTCAAGCCACAGAACCCTACTAAGCAAGAGATTGAAAGAAGGTTGGAGAAAAAACAACTTGAGTTTGTGTAGAAAGATAATAGAAGCTCCAAGTATACACCGCACCACTATTTGGATAGGTATGTGTTTACTGATTTACATGTGGACTTATTCTATTTTTTCCCAGAGCTATTGCAAGAGTGGATATTCAGGTTGAAGGATACTCATCCAACTAACCAGATCAGGCCAATAGAGTGGACTACTAGGAATATTGTGCGGTTGGAAAGGGTTAATAATAAGTTCATGCACGTAGTGGATTTCTAGTTAGACATTATTATTCCAGGGTTTATTATTGAGTTTGTAGTTGATACAATGAAGTCATACAATGTTGCAGAGGAGTTCTTGAAGGGACCTAGAGGAAGGTACATCAAGTCTCTTTACACGTCGATCAATATTTTATTGCATGATAAAGGCTTGTTGACAATGGATTCAGACATCTAAATCACTTTGTGTGCATGGAAGAACCAGGGGAAGCACTAAGGAAGGTATGAGATATGGAGAAGGCACCGGAGAGAGTCCAGAAGAAGGAATCAATGGACCCAATTATGATGGATGAGGAACATACCAGGGAAATAATAAGGAGAGCAAGAGTGATGTGAAGTGGAAGACCATACCATTATAAGATCAATAGTAATAAGAGGGAAGTATCCAAGCAAGAGGGATTGGACAATGATGAGGAAGAGTTAGAGGATCTCAATGCCACAAGGTAGATTGAGAAAATCCTACACGTCACATATGAGAGGGAAACCAGAGGTCAAGGGTCTAACACAGAAGAAGGATCTCCATTCCAGATCATAATTAGCATGGAACCCACAACCCCATGTGTGACTAAGACATCTGCATAAAAATAACCAGTTATCCAACAAGCGATTAGTTGTAGAATGACTTTTTAAGGATGAGGGTCCAATGGAAATTCAAGTAGGAGAATAAATTCAGCTAGAAGTATTCAGGTGTCTACATTGCCTAGAGGTGGTAGTTCAACAAACTTCACAATGGCAGGAGCATATATAACTATTAGGTTACTTGAGTTTCATGGAGAAGGGTTAGAGGACCCATAGAAACATCTTTTCAATTGTGAAAATATTTAGGCAGCTAAGAAGATGATAGATGAAGAGACAAAGGTTGCACAGTTGGCAATCACATCTAGAGACCCTGAATTGGATTGGTATATGGGCCTCACAGTAAACATCCCACAGAGAGAACCTACAACTATCACAAATTTGAATAAGGCCTTGATCAATGAATTTCAACGACCAAGTTCAGAGGATAAGTTCATGAATGAAATGATAGATCGAGAAGAAACCATGAGATTCAGTATGGGAGATTGATCAGAAGTTCAAAAGGTTGAAAGGTAAGTTGAAGTATCGTATAACTGGTATGCAACATAGGAATTTATTTCTTAATTCATTATTTCCACATCTGAAGTATCCATTAGGCAACATAAATTCTAGATTTAGGTTGAGGCTCTACAAGCAGCCTTGCAGTTAAAGGAGAATCGATATGAGAATATAGATCTAGTTGTGGAGGAGCTGAGAGTAGATCTTAAGAATCTGACATTTCAATTGAATCAGTATAAAAGAAAGGAAAAAATGGAAGATGTCTGGTGTACATTATGAAGAACAGAAGGTCATCATAAGAATGAATTCCCAACCTTTGTGCAGTACTTGGGAGAAGGGATTCCAAATAACTTAACCATAGGAGGACCATGGTGTAAGATATGTAGAACACATAGGCATGATCCTTATCATTATCCCATGATTAAAAAGTATCAAACAGTGCCCAAGACTACATTTTGTAGTTTTTGTAAGTTAGTAGGACATGAAGATAATGACTGTAGAAATGAACTGTAAAACTTTGGAGATAATGAAGAAGAGGACTTCAGATTCATATAGGGTGCAAGATGAATCAATGACATGGAAATATTTGCAGCAGTATGAAACATATCAGCCATATAAAAACACACAATGGTTTCAAGTAGCACCATAGTAAAATAATGCACAACAGTTTGGACCACCACCATAGTATAATAATGCGCAACCACAGTATAATCAGGTACCATAGTACAATACATTGTGCATGTATATTGAAGGTAACAGAGGAGGATTCAAAGGAGGAGGTTGTGGATGAAGAGGATTTGGAGGAGGTAGAGGACCAGTAGTATGTCACAATTGTTAGAAACATGGACACTACGCAAGGGATTGTCCACAACCACCTGTGACATGTATGTATTTTCGTGCAGTAGACCATGATAAAAAATACCGTCGGACACTCTTGACAAAGATATGGGATAAGAGGAACTAGAATAATTAGAATGTTTAATGGATTGTTGCAGAAGATAGAGATGATGGGAAAAATTTTCATATAGTTACTCAAAGTGGAGCTAAGACAAGAGCAGATGTAGCAAAGAAGAATCAAGACCAGTACCAGTGGATCAAGAAGAATACAACACCTTAGCAAAATTTTGATGTGTGCAAGGAAAAAGAGATATTCAAGAAAGACAGACAGGATATCTTGATGGAAAATATTTCTTCTAAATTAGGTACGAATCCAGTAGATGATGGAATAGTGTATTACATGCCTCTTTAATTTGATCATACCAACAAAGACCGATCTACATAAAAGGTCAGTAATTTAAGAAAAAAATTGGTATCTTGTGTGAAGTTATTGAATGATAAGTTATCTCTGAAAGTGTTACAAAATATGTTAGAAAAGTGTAATTATGGGGAAGAAGGGATAAATACAATCAATCATGTCCATAAGAAGAGAAGAAAAAGTAGAGAAATTAGGTTTAATGGAAACATTGGAGATTTCAATATGGGTGACATAATACTAGATTTGGGGTCTGAAGTCAATGTTTTTCCTAAGAAGACATGGGAAGCCATGGGAGAACCTCAACTAGGATATTCACCTATAAATTTAAAGCTATAAAATCAACATAGAGTGGTTCCAATTGGTAGATTGAAGGGGATACCAGTAGATCTATATGGTGTGTGCATCATGGCATACTTTGAAGTGATTTATATAGTAGACAACACTCAACCTTATTGAGCTCTATTGGGAATGGATTGGGAATTTGATGATCATGCCATTATTAATTTGAAGACCATGAAGATGATCTTTGCATCATGTGAGTACATAGTTATAACACCTTTGGACCCTTCAGAAGGAGCTAGATATGTGGAACTTGCGATATAAAATTTCATTACAGAAGACACAAAATAGCTATATAGAACTATTGCACGAGAAGAGGACTACATTAACCCCACTGTAGATGGAATGTTGAGCTGGAGGAGTATCAATTATTGTGCCTCAAAATATGACACAAGACTGGAGAATTGGAAATAGTGACTACATAAATTATCTACCAGAAAATGTGCAAGAATGACACTCATAGTAAGATGGGTTGGTATAGAGGTAAGAGAACCTCCTAATTTTTATGGTCAGACTGATTTATAAGAATTTTTAAGGAAATTTGAGATAAATTTTTTGTAGAATCAGATACTATCAGTCTTAGATATTTCATTGAAGGGAACACCTTCATGATAGTGGGGAAATCATAAGGAGAATATTAATAACCAGTTTCAATGTGAGAGGTAACTATGTATTAGATTTGGCGCAGAGCAACAGGATAAATACTTGGAAAAGTATGATGGGATTGGAAAACCTAGAGGACATATATATATAGGTGCATGATTAAATGGATATTGGTACCACCAGAAGAATTTCCACATCATTTCATTCATACCTTAGAAGGTCTACCAAGGAACTCGTACACAGAGCTGGAGCTGCGTAGAGGAACTGCAAATTGAGAGGAAATGCAATAGAACTTTATTATTACATTCACATTTGAGAATGAGAATCCAATAGTATATACAAAAATGAAGGTAGTAAGAGACATTATATTTGAATAACCTTAATTTGAAATTGTGACAGCATATCAGAATCATAACAGACAAACTGTCAGACAATTTCTACATTGTTATCATATCGCAGAAGATGATCCAACAACAAAGGAAAACCCATGTGATATTCAAATGCTAGAAGTAGAAGGGGAAATATAAGTAGAGGGACCACATTTAGAGTCAGAATAATATGTTGCACCATTAAATATCAAGAAAGTTAACATTGGAACCAAAGAAAAGCCAAAGATTGCAAGTATTGGTGATTATTGGGACAATCAGACAGTGGAAATCATCACATAGTTACTGTGCAAGTATAGTGACTTATTTCTAGCAAAATTTTCAGAGATGAAAGGGGTAGTAGGAGAACTTGGAGAGATGAATATTTTTTTAAGACTAGATTCTATAACTATAAGATAAAGACCTTACAAAATGAATCCAGTGTACAAGAAGAAAGTGAAGGAAGATATTGGCAAGATGTTAGAGGATGGTATAATATAACCTATTTAAGAATATGAATGGATCATCCCCATGGTAGTTCAAGAGAAGAAGCAAGGGGGAGTAAGGATTTGCACAGACCTGAGAATGTTAAATGATTCTTGTTTGCATGATCCCTTCCCTACTCAATTTACAGATGAGGTTTTAGAGAATGTAGGAGGTCAAGAATCATATTCATTTACTAATGGGTTTTTAGGGTATCACCGGATCATAATAGCACTAGAGGATCAACATAAAACTAAATTTGCAACATAACATGGTTCATATCAGTATATAGTGATGCCTTTTGGATTGAAGAATGCACCTGCACTTTTTTCAAGGGTAGCAGTAGCATCCTTTAAGGATTGTATTCATAAGTTTTTGGAAGTTTAATTAGATAATTGGGAAGTGTTTAGTTTATTGAAAGATCATGTTGAAGTGTTAAGACTAATGTTAGACAAGTGTATACAATGTCATATATCATTGAACATTAATAAGTGTATATTCAACCCACCATTTGGGATTTTGTTAGGCCATGTTGTGTGCGTTGGATGTTATGGGCTCACCCGAGTTCTACCTTAGTTCTCCAAAAAAACCCTATAAACCATCGACCCCTCTGGTAAACCAGAAGGAAACACTGCACACAGAGTGCACAACGCAGTCTCACCTGAGATAGATTATGGGTGACTGCAGGACACAACTATATGCAGTCATGGAAGGGATTGTGCTCATGGGGATGTCAGTCCTTTACTTCTAGCATGCATCATATTATATCATTAATCTAAGTCTAACAGTTATTTCATTATGAATTACCAATGTTGCATGCTAGAACATACTATTTTAACCATTCATCATTCATTTAAAATTTTAGAAACAACAAAAACCATTTAGACACATTGCAACACATGATTTTACCGTGGTTCACCTCCCCTTGGGCTACATCCACAAATATCTTATGCTTATTTATTATTCTTCATCAAAATAGTGTTGCACACATTACATCATAGGTTTATTAATGGTGCATTAGGATGACCAGCGTTGCACCAAGCTCCACAACTTGCAACTTGGCCCTTGGTTACACTCCATAAGTATCCATTATCTCCTCAAGTATTAAAAAAAAAAATAATTTGACTCAAAAATCCAAGGGTTCTCAAAGTACTTCTCTCATACCTTGGTCTATTCCTTGAAAATTTCCAGCTCCAACAGGCCCCTGATACTTATCTGTGGCTCGTCCAAATAAACTTAGGTCATGTGTGACTCCCGCACATATTTCTCCAAGGTCTGGAACTTCTTTGAGATTATATCTACTTTTGTCTTCGTCTGCACACTCTTCTCCATCAAGGTCTCCACCACCTGCATTGTGACGTGATCCTTCAACACTTCTAAACTCTTTGAGTGCATATGTTCCATCCTTCCTTTTTTTGTATCCATATTTTCTATCATCTTTGTTGCTTTCTCCTAAAGTGGATCCAACTGAGCGTATTGTGCTTGCTTTTCCTCTTGTGTGACTCTTACCTCTGCCTGTAAACTTTTCATCTCCTGCATGCTTTTGAACCTGTCTGAAATAATGATTGTCTTTTGTCTCTGCTTTAAGTCCTGGGCTACATAATTCATCTTCTCTTCCCTCTGATCCAAATGTTGGATCCGTTCATCTTCAACAATACTTGTCCAAATCTAGGTGGTTCTTTCGTAGAGATCTGCTACTTCCTTCACTTCTAGCACGATGATATCTGTGTGTTTTTTTTCTTTCTGCGCTCTTTCTATTCTAACTTATGGAGGGGTGGTTGGTGTCAGCTTTCCAACCAATTCTACTATCCCCTGTTTATAACCATCCATCATCTGCACTATCCTTTTTATCTTTTCTTTCCCGTTGAGATCTCCTGCTAGTGCATTGTCCGAAATCATTTGGAAGACTTCCTCAAGTATTTACTCTAGTTTTTCTGGGTGTTTTTTTTCCTCCTCACATTTGATATTGTTATGGGAATTATCGATAAATGTAGACATAGACAGATCTCCCTACATCCAGCTAGATCTAGAACAAAACAAAACATAATATGACGCTTTCCCTAAGCTCTAACCATTGAGTTTACTAGTTAACAAGAGATGGACAACATACCATTTAAATGTCATTTCCTCTTTCCATTACCATCCTAGCTCCACTCCGGTGCTCCCGTGATATTGGATATGCAAGGTAACACAAGCCAACCAAAGTGAAAGAAATACAATGAAATCAACAAGAACCTATGTATGTGATCAAGGAATCATACAATAAAACAAGACAAGTTTTATGTGAAAGAAGCATATTACTGTATCATATTAAAATGAAAGTGGATATTACAACCAAAGCCTTGATGTCGTAAGGTCCCCTTTCGATGACCCTTTTCTCCAATAGACACACTTACTTCAACCTTGAATGAAGAAGATCCACAATGACTTGATGAACTCAAATGAAGCTCTCAAGTATGAATTGAAGTAGAATTTCTCATCTAATTCTTAGCCTATTCAACCTTATCCTTTTCCATGAAATATCCCTCTTTATATAATGTGAGGAAGATATGGTTGAGGATATTAGGATGATCCCACCAAATCAGAGAAGAGAGTAAGATCCAAACCATTCGGAGGCCACCTCATCTTCTAGAAGATCCCCTTCTAGAACATTTGTGAAACTTGACCTTTTCTCAGTCTTTTGGCATCGTCGCACCCTAGGTATAATGCATCCTGCATAGACATCATAGCCCAACTTTAAAGTAGGGGGAAACAATCAGGCATCATCACACCCTATGCATAGTGAATCCTGTGATGACCTTCTTTAATATGGTTTTTGAGAAGAGAAATACAATTACTTTCCTCATGGAGAAAGGCTATTTTTAGGAACATGAAACACATGTTGTCAATGGATCACTGGGGTGACAAAAATAATGTGTAACAAAATTCCCCCCAAAGTATGAAGCTGGAACCCATGATAACTAAAATACTTTGTAGAATGTGTGTGTCAGAAACAAGGAGCGCACCGATCAGGAACTTGCAAACAGTCAAGCATCAACATAATAATATACCATTTTCTGAGGTAGGCATTCCCATACTCAGATTACAAAATGTCAAGTGAGTCATGGCTACTAAATATACACAGTGGATCAATGTCAATGTGAATCGACATAGACACCAGGAATACACTGTGGATCTATTCTCTAAAGAATTAAAATTCGGACATAGTCATGAGACATACAAAGTGGATCTATGTGTCAATACAAATCATGAATACTCCATCACAACCTGGACCAGAATGGTGTGATCTAGGGTATTCATTTCCATCGTCCCTAAGTACGAATCTAGCCATGTGATTACAGGTGTTGAAGTCAAACATGGTAGAAACCACTTGATTACCGGTAAATGATGAGAATCGTTAATAAGTGCGAGGGAAATCACCATTGATGTCAATGACTCCCAAGGTACCCCGGTACAATCCAATGAATGTGAATAAATGAGTTGAATTCGAACACTCGATGGAATATTCCAATAAGGGGTCAATGATGTGAACCCACTGTTGAAAGCGAAGAAACCTTCATTGAGGCATGCAGGCTCCAAGGTACTGAATGATTTCTAAGTATTTCTCATGGATAATGAGTTGAAGTTGCCAGGAAAAGACTCATCATAGGAGGGCCTTAATGCATCCCCCATCAATGACACAAAATAAGTAACATATTTTAGGTAGATCATAATATGAGGTGATTCAAAACTGACTCAGGGAAGGGAAACATAGTAGAAGATTTATAACTACATATGGTCAACTCAATAGAAGGCTTGCTTAGTTTGGAATTATCTTGAACATATAAACGACACGACAATGGTCTTGGTAGCATTGAATCAAGGAGGACCCAACATATGGACATGCGGATGGTTAAATGAGAGACAAATGGATTTCTCAACCCAGATACAATGACAAAGGGGGTGTCATGTTCAAGAGAAACTATTACTGCCACTAACACAAATACAAAAAAACATTTATTTCCCAATTTTCCCCCACCATTTCTGGCAAGTACCTCTTTATTTTTATGCAAGATTGAGGAGGATAACATATGCTTGTTGATGTAATCTCATTTTTTGGATGAGTCCCTCGAAGTATGTTTAAAGAACCCTAGGAAGAAGCGGTTCGGTCCCATATGGGTCTTTCGATGTTTGTTTAACAAGTCCAAAGAGATAAAACTTAGGGGTTTTTCATGTTTAGAGAGTCTGAAAAAAAGTTAAAGAGAACTCCATCAGTTCCTTTTTCATAAAATAATCTGATGAGACCGAAAAAGTGATAACCTACTACTCATCAAAATTTTATTCAAATACTTTTATGAGCGTGGAAAGAACAAGGTCGCTCGACAATCTTTTCATTTTTATGGAGCGTGAAAAGAGCTTAAAGGATACTTCATAGGCTTCGCTTTTTGTGTTACCATTACGAGTTAAAAAAAATTACAAAAGACTACTCGATTACATTCTCATGGTTTCACGAGCATGAGAAAGAATCAAGACTTGCTCAAAGTTTTTCCTGAAAACCCCTAAAAGGATATTTGACAGATGTACAAAAACAAACCAAAAAGCGGATCCTTGTTTCAATGTTTCACTCCTAGAATTTTTATCTTTAAAAATCAAACACTTGTAAAGTCGTTAGGACTTTAGGGTTTAGATAAAATATATAAAATAATATAAAATACAAATGAAAAAGTGAAAAAAATCAATAAAAATGGGAGAAAACCTCATTTCACTATTTCATTTGTCATTTCACCCAAACCTTGTTCCAAACCCCCTTTTTACCTCGATTTTCCATTGCGGATTGCGGAGGGTGTGACTAATCATTTGACGAACCGTCTCCACAGAACATGTAATCTTCATTTCTTCTATCTTTTCATGGATTAAAATTTTCTTTTCATTGGTTAGAAATAGACTTTTGGGTTAATGTTTTGGGGGTACCCATGCGCGGAATTCTCCGCAGGTTCCCTATATCAGGCCCTGCAATGATATAGGATCGCCATAGGTGGCTCTATAGCTGGCATGCAATGACTTCGCACCGTGCAGATGCCCTAGCCTATGGCGTGCACAACCCCAAAAGTTTTTAAAGATGATTTTTCCAAAAAACATTATCTAGGGAAGAAGATAATGATGCTAATCTCTCTTTATGGTTCCATTGCAGGTTTTCCACAGTCAAAATGTTGGAATGGCATGAAAGAAAGAACAAGGAGGAAGGCTACTTTTTCAGGAATGACTTGGGAACAGTAATGGCCCTCCGAGAGTGTGGGTTGTTGAAATTATTCAAAATCCAGGGTATAAGGGCCCAACTGAGATTACTCGAGTACCTAGTTCACATGTGGGATGTGCACAAGAAGGCATTTCATGTGGGTGCTCACACTCTTACGATAGATATCGAGGATATCTACTTCTTAATCGGACTATCTCGTCATGGATCCCAAGTAACACTTACAGGTAGCAGAGGTGGTGGTGCACCTATGAACCACTATATCAGTGAACATTGTGTGTCGGGTACTCATAAATATAGTGGTAATGTCACTACAAGAGATGTCTGAGACTTACCTCTACAGACTCCTCTATACCATCACACGCATGGCAGGGAGCACAACTCCCCATATGTCTCTTCAGAGCTATTTTTAGTATGAATTGGAGTGTATGGAGCCCCGAGTATTCAACTGGTGTGAAGGGGTGATGCAGGAGCATCACTCATCTATCAAGCGAGCCAGCGCGTGGAGGAAAGGGAATACAGCTGGACAATGCCAGCACATACAAATTTTGGGTTACTTGGGAAAGATCGTGCACCGTCGTTCAAAGGAGAAGCATTTAACTCTGAGCGCACTTGTATTATGTATAGATAGGAAGGCATTTAAGGATTTTAAGTGCTGGTAGATAGGAATTAACTATAGAATAGACATTTCTACTTTTGAGAGGGAAACAGAATAATAGACACCCTCCTTTGTACATTTGATTCATTCTGGAAAATGCAAGCATTGAGAGCAGAGCAGAGAGTTGTAAAGAACCTCCATGTACAGAAATTGAATTTATAGAAGAGATGTGATTCAATTTCCATGGATGTGTTTGATCTCTGTGTGTTGTTGATATTGTGCTTTTGCATGTTTACTTCCTTTTATGCTTATCTTTTATATGTTGCTTATGTGATTGCATATCAGGTTTGAAATCCAAGAGAATGAGTTTCAATTGTTTCTCTGCTTAGGCCGGGAGATTCCTGCATTGAGTGCAGTGAAAGACCTCCGCATAGAGTGCGTCGAGGAGGCTAAGTAGTTAGACTTTTGTTCTCTATTGCCCAGGTTAAATTGGAATTTGTTCAAGTCGTGCAGGTGAGTGCAGATTGGACGAGGAGCTTCAGTAGCAAGGCTGGAGCTTCAGTAGCAAGGCTGAGAAGGAAGGGTTGCAGTTCTTGTGAGCGTGAGTGCCCAGGAACTCAGAAACTTCATCACTTTTGGGAAGTGGTTGAAGATTGAGCACAGGAAGGGGGTTGAGAAAATCCCTGAGGGACCCTGAGTTGATAAAAGCTCAGGAGGGATAGTTCCTTTGTTTCACCGAGGAATCGACCCAGTGGAGGTTGCACAGGACGAAGGTGGTGGAGTGAAGATCTCTCCGTCGAAGAGGAGAATCGACGATTCGAAATCGTCGGGTGGACTCGCGAAGTTCCGTGGATCGTTGGATCTGGGAGGAGGAGCGAGGCGGTTAAACCCCAGGCACGGAGAGAACCCTCTTTTGTCGTGCATATCGGCGAATCGAGATTGATGAGTGCAAGAATTACATGCACGTAGAAATCGTGAAGTGTGATCCCCCGATTTGATCGGGACCGTTGATCTGAGTGCAGACAGGTGGCACGAATCCGGAGCATCGGGATTCCGGCATTCGGGGTTTCCAATAGCAAGAACTTTGGAGCCGCGGACTCGCGAGCGGCAAAATCCCGACGTGACGTGGCAGCGTGGGACCCCGTATATTTAGTGGATTATAGGTGGTGCATTCGGGTGGGATCGCCGTTTCGGTACTCGGGGATTTGATGTACAAAGGCTCGACGCCGTGAGTAGCGATTCCCCGAGGTTGACCGTTGACCATCGGGGTTTCAGTGTTTGATTTAACGGGGTAGTACCGTGAGTCTCGCGATATCGCGAGGTCCGATCTCCCGATTCTCGAAGAGGGAATCACCGATGAAAGTATACTGTGGGTAAAGAACTCCCAAGGGAGTTGAAGAGCTTTGACTCTTCGGGCCAGAGTTGGAGAAGGTCCTGGTGGGCGCGACTGTGCGAGGAGGCCGGTTGCGTCAAGTGGTATCAGAGCCTGGAACTATCTTTGTATTTCGGGCGAAAGAAGAAGAGGAGGATACTCTGATACACACGACTTGCGTCAAGTGGTATCAGAGCGGGAATTTGAAGTTTCCTTTGTTCGGGTAACAGAGGAAGCAGACACATAATGCCGCCAAGAAGAGAAAGGCAGTCACTTGATCGTGAAGACAGGGATGCCCGAAGAAGGGGTAGGCCAGCAGGGAATGATGAGATGGAACGTCAGATACGAGATCTCAGGGCGAGACTCGAGGATATGGAGGCCGCCCAGAGGCGTGGAGCCAATGCAGGAGAGTTCAGTGATCCCGAGATTGAAGAGGAAGCTGGACATGATGAAGGGGAGGTCTCAGCAGAAGATGCCTTGACAGAGAGGTTGATCAAATCCATTTCGAGGATGAGCTCGAAGACAAAGATGGACATCCCAACTTATGAGGGGAGTCTAGATGCAGAGGAGTTGCTGGATTGGATCCGAGCACTCGATACATACTTTGATTATGAGGATATCGAAGAGGATAAGAAGATAAGGCATGCCGTCACGAAGCTGAAGGGACATGCAGCCTTATGGTGGGACGAGCTGCAGGCAGAAAGACGTTCCAAAGGCAAACAGAAGATCAAAAGATGGGATCAGATGATCGCCAAGTTGAAGGAGAAGTTCATTCCAAGGGATTATCAGATCACTCTGTTCAGGCGCATGCAGAACCTGAGACAGAAGTTGATGACGGTGAAGGAGTACACCGAGGAATTCTATAGGCTCAATATTCGAGCAGGTCATCGGGAGAGTGATGACGAGAAGGTATCCAAATACCTGAATGGTCTCAGGTATGACATTCAGGATGAATTGAGCATGCTGACCATCCGCACAGTTGAGGATGCGTATCAGATGGCTCTGAAAGTAGAAGAAAAGCTGAGCCGCAAGCAAGGTCAGTGAGGGCGAGGTCGAAGCCAGCCACGAGGTAAAGCTGTGGTTCAGGAGAGAACACAGAAGCCCAAAGAGGATTGGAAGAAACCTCAGGGTAGGGCTGAAAGAAGTGGTACCTCACAGCAGAGGCAGCCACAAATTGAATAAAGGCAGCGAAATTTTGAGCCGAGGAGACAACAGGAGGATCAGCAGGGAGGATATGCTGATACCAACACCTTTCCTCGTACCCGAGGTCGAGGCAGAGGTCGAGGAGGAACTATCACATGTTTCACATGTGGTAAAGATGGGCACAAAGCCGTGGACTGTCCAGAGAGGAAAATGGACGGGGGAAAAGCTCACGTCGCTGAGGCGCAGAGGCGTGACGGGGACGGCGAAGATGCTGACAGCGGGAGGTCGCTGGGCATGCACAAAATCCTTTTGGCACCCGAGAAGGAGGTGGACAGCTCAGTGCAGAGGAGCAGACTATTCAGAATGGCTTGTACAGCCAAGGACAGAAAATGCAAGGTCATCATTGACAGCGGGAGCACTGATAATCTCGTTGCAACCGAGATGGTGGAGAAATTGGAGCTGACGACAACTAAGCACCCAAGTCCATATAAAGTCTCGTGGTTACAGAAAGGACACCGGGTAAGTGTCACTAAACAATGCTTAGTTAAATTTAAAATCGGGAATTATCATGATGAAATCCTGTGTGATGTCATTCCCATGGACTTATGTCATATACTGTTGGGTAGACCATGGCAGTACAATAGGAATGTTGTTCATGATGGGAGGATGAACACATATACCCTAGAAAAGGATGGAAGGTTCCATAAACTGCTGCCGATAAAAGATAAGGAGGTGAAGCCTGAAGTGAGCAGCACGATACTTCTCATGAGTGGGAAAGAGCTTCTCACGGAGATTGAGAGAGATGAGGATCCACAATTCTTTGTTGTCAGGAAGCCGAGGGTTGTTCTGACCAGCACAAGAGTGGACGACTTGCCAGAGGAGCTTCAACAACTGCTAGGAGAGTTTGCTGACATCATCATGGATGAACTACCGCATTCATTACCACCAGTGAGGAGTGTGAGTCATCACATTGATCTCATACCAGGAGCAAGTTTTCCAAAGAAGGCAGCATATAGGTTGACCCCTCAGGAGAACGAGGAGGTCAAAAGACAGGTGCAAGACCTGATGGATAAGGGACTGGTTAGGGAGAGTCTGAGTCCATGTGTCGTTCCAACGGTGCTGAGTCCGAAGAAGGATGGAGGCTGGAGGATGTGTACAGACTCCAGGGTGATTAACAAGATTACCATTAGGTACAGGTTTCCACTGCCGAGGATGGATGACCTGATGGATTGCCTGAGCGGGGAAAACTATTTTTCAAAGATAGACCTCAAGAGCGGATACCATCAGATCTGGATGAGAGAAGGAGATGAATGGAAAACAACATTCAAAACAAACGAGGGTTTGTACGAATGGTTGGTCATGCCGTTTGGCTTGACAAATGCACCCAGCACATTTATGAGGCTGATGAATGAGGTCCTGAGAGAATTCATTGGCAAATTTGTTGTGGTGTACCTGGATGATATTTTGATTTTTAGTAAAACCAGGGAAGAACACTTGAGGCATTTGGCCATTGTAATGAAAAGGTTACAGCAGGAGAAGTTGTTGGTCAATTTGAAAAAGGGCTCATTCATGCAGATATAACTCATATATCTGGGTTTTGTAATCTCGGAAAACGAGTTGAAGATGGATCCTGAGAAGGTTGAAGTAATCAGGAATTGGCCATCGCCGAGGAATGTTTTTGAGGTGAGGAGCTTCCATGGTTTAGCAAGCTTCTACAGAAAATTCATCCGAAATTTTAGCGGGATCAGTGCTGCAATGATGGACACTGTGAAGAAGCGGCACAAAGTTTTTCAGTGGACATCCAAGGCTGAAAGAAGCTTCAATTTATTGAAGCGAAAGATCACCGAGCAGCCAATGTTAGTGCTGCCAGACTTTCAGAAGACCTTCCAAGTGAAGTGTGATGCCAACGAGTATGCTGTTGGAGGAGTGTTGAGTCAGGAGGACAGACCTGTAGCATACTATAGCGAGAAGTTGGATGACGCGAAGATAAAGTACTCCACATATGATAAAGAATTCTATGCCATTGTCCAGGCATTGAAGAAATGGAGGCATTATTTGATACCCAAAGAATTTGTGCTGTATAGTGATAATCATGCACTGCAATTCGTGAGTCAGCAGGAGAAGCTGAATCAGAAGCATGCGAAGTGGGTGGAGTATATGTAGAACTTCACATTCGTGATAAAGCACATTTCGGGAGCTGCGAACAAGGTAGCAGACGCCTTGAGCCGGAAATGTTTGTTACTGCAGGAATTCAGGATCAAAACCTTGGGTTTTGAGAATTTAAAAGATATGTATGCAGGTGACGCAGACTTTGGCGAGGCATACGAAGCGGCCGAGAACCCAGTACTCAGAGATAGGAGCCCGTGGATAGATTTCTTGATACAGGATGGATTTCTATTCAAGGGCAATCAATTATGCATTCCAGATTGCTCTATGAGAGAGAATTTGGTACGAGAGAAACACAGCGGTGGACTAGCAGGTCATTTTGGGCATGACAAAACATTCGCCAAGCTGAGTGAATCATATTTTTGGCCGGGCATGCGTACAGATGTTAAACAATTTGTTGACAGGTGCAGAATATGTCAACATGAAAAGGGCCGAAAGCAGAATGCTTGGTTATATCAGCCACTACCCGTACCTGAGAGGCCTTGGGAGGCGATCAGCATGGATTTTGTGTTGGGGTTGCCGAGAACACAACGTGGAGTTGATTCCATTTTTGTTGTGGTAGAAAGATTCTCGAAAATGGCACATTTCATTCCGTGCCATAAGACAAGCGATGCAACGCATATCGCCAACCTGTTTTTTAAAGAGATTGTCAGGTTGCATGGATTGCGGAAGAGCATAGTCTCGGATCGGGACACAAAGTTCATAGGTCATTTCTGGAGGACGCTATGGAAGAAGCTGGGCACCGACTTAGCTTTCAGTTCTGCTTACCATCCGTAGACCTATGGACAGACGAAAGTAGTCAACAGGAGCTTAGGAGATTTGTTGAGAAGCCTGGTGACGGAGCATCACACCAGTTGGGATCAAGTCTTACCACAGGCAGAATTTGCGTACAACGATTCGGTGAATCGGAGTACAGGAAAGAGCCCATTTCAAATTTTGTATGGGACACAGCCGAGAGGGGTATCTGAGCTCAGGGAGTCAGGACAGGCTGAAACTAACAGCGCGAGGGCTGAAGAATTCGCGGAGGAAATGCAAGAACTTCACGTAGAAGTGAAGCAGCGGTTGCAGAAGACTAATCAGGAATACAAGCGCAGAGCCGATCAGAGGAGAAGACAGCTTCAGTTTGAAGTCGGGGACATGGTTCTAGCGCACTTGCGAAAGGAAAGGTTTCCGAGGGGAACATACAACAAGCTCAAAATGAAGAAAATCGGGCCTTGCAGGGTCCTGAAGAAATTTGGGGAGAATACGTATGAGCTTGAGTTGCCAGAGGGCATTGGGATATCTCTGATATTCAACATTTCGGATTTATACCCCTACAGGGCTGAAGAAGCGGGCACTGGAACTGAGGAACCAGTGATCCAGTGGCAAAAACAATTGCCAGTTGCACAGAAACCTCAGATGGAGTGCATACTAGACAAGAGAGTTGGCAGGAAGACCAGAAGAAAACAGTATTTTGAATACCTGGTGAACTGGAAAGACCACCCAGTGGAGGACGCCAGCTGGGAAGATGAAACAGTGATCCTGAAGCATGGGCAGACTGTGCAGGAACTCATGAGCAGGAGCCCATGAACTCTTTTGAGATGAGGAGTATGATGCAGGAGCATCACTCATCTATCAAGCGAGCCAGCGCGTGGAGGAAAGGGAATACAGCTGGACAATGCCAGCACATACAAATTTTGGGTTACTTGGGAAAGATCGTGCATCGCCGTTCAAAGGAGAAGTATTTAACTCAGAGCGCACTTGTATTATGTATAGATAGGAAGGAATTTAAGTATTTTAAATGCTGGTAGATAGGAATTAACTGTAGAATAGACATTTCTACTTTCGAGAGGGAAACAGAATAATAGACACCCTCCTTTGTACATTTGATTCATTCTGGAAAATGCAAGCATTGAGAGCAGAGCAGAGAGTTGTAAAGAACCTCCATGTACAGACATTGAATTTATAGAAGAGCTGTGATTCAATTTCCATGGATGTGTTTGATCTCTGTGTGTTGCTGATATTGTGCTTTTGCATGTTTACTTCCTTTTATGCTTATCTTTTATATGCTGCTTATGTGATTGCATATCAGGTTAGAAATCCGAGAGAATGAGTTTCAATTGTTTCTCTGCTTAGGCCGGGAGATTCCTGCATTGAGTGCATTGAAAGACCTCTGCATAGAGTGCGTCGAGGAGGCTAAGTAGTTAGACTTTTGTTCTCTATTGCCCAGGTTAAATTGGAATTTGTTCAAGTCGTGCAGGTGAGTGCAGATTGGACGAGGAGCTTCAGTAGCAAGGCTGAGAAGGAAGGGTTGCAGTTCTTGTGAGCGTTGTTAGGTCCACATATTGTACCCTTTTTGCCCATACTTTTTGCCATTGTTATACCCTTCATCACTTGTATTTAGACTTATAC
>CBVK0101536986.1:0-20279 GCA_900067695.1 Picea abies | reverse complement strand
TTTTGAGCACAAATACCCCTATCTTTCTCCCAAAGACGAAGTTTTTACAACATTAAGCTCAAAAAAATTTAATTAATTAAATTAATTAAAAATTTAATTAATTAAAAAAACTAACTTAGACTCGACAGAATTCCGCGAGACTTCAGACACTGCCTGGCATGGTCATTTACAACATCCCTAAAAGGTTACTCAGTGAATGAGATCATCAGAGCGCCTTCCACCACTTTGGAGGCAAGTCTGGAGGGAAAAACTCCGGAAAGTTAACCCGACTAGTTAGGCCGTATTAACCCCCTGAGATTAAAAAACCCCCGATGAAAGGAACTCCCCTGATGTCAACATCCAAGGTACCTGACCTAACTATGATCCATGCAGACATTATTACATTATTACCCTCGCAGGGGTGCGGAGATCCTGTTTACAAAAATTTAAGTGCTGGTGTTTAAAAACACCCAGTAGAACCCTGTTGTCTTCGACATAGATAATCTTGATTATATGAGAGTTGACCTCCGTGCTAAGCGAGCGGTCAACAAGGTTCAAGGCCTCTGCTAAACAAGGAAAAGTTGGAATGGACAAGAAGGAGACTACAGGTCAGTTGGTTTCAAAAGGAACTCCCTCAAACCCAATTGAGGTTGAAGAGCAGATGGAACAAGCAGACAATCACCAACAACAGACAACTCAAATTGCCACTACCCCAAGCTTGTCTGAGTAACTTTATTCTGATCTATGGCTGATACTACAAGCAAATTGTCTTTAAATGTTTTCAATCTACAGATTGTCCAGGTCCTATTAATCATTTTGTATAGGCAGCTATATAGCAATAGAACAGTATCAAAAAAAGTTACTAAACTTGGAAAACAATCTGATGACATGTTTTGCAACAGTCTATAGCCTGGTTACCTCAGTGGCAGACCACAGGGTGTTCTGATTGTAATTTTTTGTGCATAATACTAATATAGAAGATAGCTTACGGAGAAAAAAAAAAGATAATATGGACAATGGAATAAGGAATCCTTAATTATAGGACTCTAGGATGGATTGATCAATGATGATTCATAATGAGATCCAGAGTATATTACAAATTTACAATTATTAACTTTATGATTGATCAATGTCACACATTCATACAGATAGTGTTGGAGAGAGTAAAGAATGACTGTTATTAAAATTACAGCGATGCATCTCACACAATATATCATGTCTCACATTACATATTTATATCACCCCTAGGTATATCAAAGAAAACAAGAACACAAGAGAACTTGGAAGAGAGAAATTCTTCTTAGAAAATAAAATTTAGAAAGTACATGTCCTTTTATAGTAAAGGAATGACAAAAATCCTAAGTGCATAAACCCTAGATGCATGAACCCTAAAATGACTTAAATATAATTTAAATCATTAAACAACACTAAAGCGTCATTTAGGCTAAGTCCACAGGTGACTTTATTAATATGCCCAAGTCTATAGTCTAGATGGCCATTGTTAACTAAATAACTCTAACATCTTCCCTTGATGTTCATTCCAGAAACTGCACCAAGTTTGTCTCTAAATTTTACAAATATATCTAGGCCAAAAGACTTGGTGAAAATATCTGCAGTCTAGTCTTGAGTTGGGCAATATTTCAGCCCAACTTCTCCATCTTCTACAAGTTGTTGACATAAATGACAACGAACATCAATATGCTTCGTCCGCTCATGGAAGACAAGGTTCTTTGCCAACTTGAGAACTCCCTGGTTATCACAAAAAAATGTTATAGGCTCATCCTGATGAACTTGCAAATTTACAAGCATTCTTCTCAGCCAAACCGCTTTACATGCCCCTTTAACTGCTTCTCTAGAGAAAAGTGAAACTGCATGTTTTTTCTTTTTGATACAAGAAACTATCCCTCTGCCAAGACTAAACACATAGCCTGTGGTAGACCTTTTGTCATGTACAAATCTTGCCCAATCCGAATCTAAATAGCCACACAACTGAGGTTCTTTGTTTTTTCATATAGAATGTCGAAATCGAAAGTTCCCTTTACCTACTGTAGCACCCTCTTTGTTGTTGTCTAGTGTTCTGTTTTTGGAGCTTGCATAAACCAGGAGATATAGCTAATTGCCTAGCTCAAGTAAAGACTAGTGGTGGTAAGATAAATCAAGCGCTACCCACTAGTTGTCTGTATACCAATTCATTGAATGCCTTTGAATCAGTCGTGGTTGAAAGTTTCAGCCCTTTCTCCATAGGTGTAGATGAGATTTTGCAATCTGTCATCTTGAACCTATCTAACAAACCTTTCGCATATTTTGTTTGTGAATCAAAACTACCGTGCAAGCACTATAGCACCACCTGCTAAAAATAGCAATACAATAAAATTACATGCATGTCGCATGCAAGCTGATAGGAATCTCCACATGCATCTCCAAGTCTCACTGCTAACCCTGCACACATTGAAAATCATCACTGAAGTACCAGCATGCAAAGATACATGAATCTGTCCAAAAATAGAAAAATTGTAAAATGACATGGATGTAACCAGAAACTGGAACTCAAAGTTAAGTTGATGATGGACTGATGAACCCAGTCCCTGAAAGTAAGCCTCGAACTGATGTACCACAAAACCTCCAAGCAATCCTCATGGCTACCAACTGATGAATGTAAGTGTCGATATTGAAGTTGGCACCAACGTTCCAAAGGGTGTAATCCTAGGTGCTAACACAACCCCAATTATATTTTGGAGTCGTGCTCCCTAACACTAGATCTTCTAGTTGTGCAATATCTTAGACTATCAACATATATTGTACTTATTCCAACTGCATATTTGGTATATTTACTTGGAGCATTACATAGTAACATACTATTGATATTATGGTAGCTGTGGGAGGTATTTACCTCCACGTGTAAACCTGACAAGAATAGAATATTCTGGGAAGCAAGAAGAAACACTAATGAGTTGGCTAATAACCCTAGAAGACAAGTCGGCTCAAGAGGATAATTTGCATTAGGTTATTAGCCTCCAAGAGAAGAAGTCGGTCGGAAGAAATAATATATACTGAGTAAATAGGTACCTAGGATGAGAAGTCGGCCCAGGCAGTTAGCCAGAATTAGTATAAATACAGGAGGCCAGTCTTCATTCTGGCAGGCATTCTCAGAACTGCAGAGCTCACTTGTGTGCACTGCAGTTAGAAGAGCTGTCATTGCAACTGTTGCAGCTAGAAGATTACATTTTGGCATGGACTATCTCTTGGTTATGGTTTGGACTATCTGATCGGCTCTTGTTTGGTACGCTATCCTTGGAGAAAGGTGCACTACCCTTTGTTTGGCTATCTAGCCTAGGGTTTGCTTCCGAAGTGATTCTCTATCAAAGTTAAGGTGCTCGGAGGGTGGCTTCGGCCTATGGTTGGGTGACAATAGTGATATTGTCTATGGTAAAACGAGCACATCCATAATATTCTAACAGGGTATGGGCCCACACCTCCTTCATTCAGTCTAACCACTAGAAGGGATCATAGCCATAAGGATATTAAGCTCGTTGAAGAACTGTCGCTAGGGTTTCTAGCAAGAGCAGTCACCAAAGCACTGTCACTAGGGTTACTAGCAGGTGCGGTTGCAGAAACCCTAACCCTCTCGTTGAGGCACCTTAAGTGAAGGGATTGACCTAATTTTTGGATAGACCAATGCGCCCTAGCCTGGCGCATCTCCTGGTACTCTCAGCAAGCCAAGACGTCAAGTTTGAGTTTTTGGTCAAATCTAGGGTTGACCAAGTCAAAGTAGCCATGACTTACTCTATGAAGTCAGAAAACAAGTTAGATGGAGCTTCTAACTTCAGAGCGTGGAAGACAAGGATTGACCTCATCCTTGCCAAGAATAAAGTGTTGGAAAACTTGAAAGGAAAGATCGTGGAACCAGAGTTTGAAGAAGGAAAAGATAAGAAACAGCAGAAGTTAGAATGTTGCAGTTATGGAGAAGTTCAAGACGGTGATATCAATGCCATGAGTATCATAGTGAACTCTATAAAATACCACTTGATACCCTACATCTCCCATCTTGACTCATCGAAGAAGATGTACGATGCCCTAACAAACCTCTTCTCAGTCAGAAACATTGGACAAGTAATGAGTCTGAAGAATGAGCTTTGTGACATGAAGATGAATGATGATGACAACATAACATCATACTTTGTGAAAATCTCTCAGTTAAGAGATCAACTACAAGCTATTGAAGAGATCATTTCAGAGAAGGAATTGGTAAACATAGTACTCAATGGTCTTCCCAAGACATGGGATGCATTTGCCGCAATCATGAACACAAGGAAGGAGTATCCTACATTTGAAGAACTTTGGACTTGTTGTGCTCAAGAAGAATCAAGGATCACTGCAAAAGAGAAACCTCAAAAGAAGTACTATGATCAAGCCTTCACAACAAGATTCAAGAATTTCAAGAACAAAAGGAAGTTTGAAAGGAAGCCAAATCAAAAGAAGGATATGTCAGAAATACAATGCTTCAACTGTCGAAAATATGGTCACTACAAGAATCATTGTCCCGAGCTAAAGAAAAGGAAGGAGACACACGAAGCATCAGTTGCCGAAGAAAGGAAAACCAAGCAAGATAAAGCAGCCTTCTTCCTCTAAAGACAAGGTAACAATATTCTTCATAGTTCTTGTACATTGTACATATCTTGTATATCTATCTCTTAGAAGATAATATGTTCCAAGAAGAACTATACCTAAGGGAGAACAACAAGATAAGGATTGCTATCATTATGACTACAAGTCAGACAAAACACATGAAAGGACGAAGTACATTAAACAAATCATGTGGAAGTTATTACATAAGTAACAAGCTGCAAGATAAGCCGAAATCAACAATCAAGAAGAAATTGGAGAAAGACTTATGACACCGTGCAGAAGGTAATAAGGATGCAGACGGAAGCATGGACTCTGTTAGATGGAGGGAGTCGATTATATAAAGAAGAGCATGCATTCAAACATGAAGCAAGGATTAGGAGGGAGCTAATCCTATGATCCATTGAAGATGATGAAGTGGTAGAAGCCATGAAAAGCAGTACGTGTTCAGTTCGACCTTAGAAGAAGTCCTCTTCGAAGAGAAGCCTTAAAGTATCCTTGGTTGTCCATCCACATCTGTGATCCTATGATGAAAGAAAGAAGTGGAATCTTTAGGGCATGGAATCTATAAGAAACTCCATGGACCCAAGAGCTAAAGAAAAACATGAGGAAGAACATGAAGAGTCCAAGAAAGAAAGAGAAGCCAGAACAACCAGTCATTGTATCGAGAATCACAAGATTACCAGCCTAATATGAACTCACTAAAAGCAATCAAGCAAAGGAACTTAAAGTTGTGATGAAGAACAATGTATATGAATGCAAGCATTGCAAGATCCAGAACTAGAGGTTTTCCCAGATGAAGGGAGAAGACTATGATGATTACTTGTTCCAGTAAACCATACATACCTCTACATGAGTCATTATATCATCCGCAATATCCGTGGGTTGGAGTTCTACATCAAATGAATGCAAAGACTGTTCTCCAGAGCAATTGAACAAAGAGCATATGAAGAGCAACCTCAAGGCTTTGAGGTATACCAGAAAGAGACCCTTGTATGCAGATGGAAGAAGACAACTTGGTGGAGAACCTCCAATGAACAGCAGAAGCGTGATGAAGACTTTCTATAACAGAGATATTGTATTAGAATGGTTACTCAGAAGCTCAGGATGATCGATCGCTAATCCATGACAAACTCTCATGATAGCCGAAGAAGTACCACTTGGATATGTTCCAGTTTGACCCTTGCCACGATATTGTGAGCTAGCAGGAACCAAAGAGCAATCCAACAATGATATACTTTATTGATCAGAGCTATATGAAGCCTTCAGAGAAAACCAGTGTTCCAGAAAAACCGAAGTACATTTGAGATCAAGCATTACATTCTCCGTGATGAAGTCAAGAAAGGAGAAAGTGGTTCTCCAATACATATCTCCACAGATGAGCAGATAAGCAGACATTTTAGTAAAGATTTTGTCCCAGATGAAAGAGTTCGCGTACTCAAGCTGGAGCTCGTGGAGATGACTTCCTTATTGAAAAACGAAGAGATGACTCCCACGTTGGGAGGGAGCACTGATGTTTTATTGATTTATGGACAGTCATTTTTCAGTTTGAAAAATGGTCCAAGATGAGCAATTCCTTTCCAGTTCGAAAAGTGGTTTGAGATTTCTGACGAACAGACATTTTCCAGTTCGGAAAATGGTCCAGATCGAATGGTCATTTTCGTAATGAAAATGGTTAGATGGATTGTTGATGTACCATAGACAGCGATTTCCCATTGTGGTTAACATGTGGAATGGTCTAGGGCAGTCTCTCTTCTTGAGGGTTACTCAAGAAGACTGGCCCGCCTCGCCGAACAATCATTCTTTCGAAGCTCACAGTTGTGAGCAGTTTCGAAGAATGGTCTGTTTTGGAGGTTGGTGCAGGATAGTCATTTCCTTAGGAAATGGTCTAGACAGTCATTCCTTAGAGCAGATTCATTCTCTCCAGGTTTCACTTTGTTTAGTGCCAGAGGAATGGCCCAGGGTGGGGAATGGTCCAGGTTCAGCAATCAGGGACAGACATTCCTTAGGGCAGACTCATAATCTCCAGGTTGCACTTTGTTTAGTGTCGGAGGAATGGCCCAGGGTGGGGAATGGTCCAGGCTCAAAAATCGGGACAATTATTCTTCCTTGCTTGAGAAGAATAGTCCAGATAGCTCACCATTCATGTTTTACCTTCTGAGGGCAGATGCTCTTCCAAGATCTCACAGATGTGAGTGGAAGGATGGCCCAGATGATTCAGTTTATATCATAACAATGTTTTCTATGCAGGTTGATACCAAATGATTGTTATAGACAGTAGATGTATGCTACTGTGGTGGATGTGTTCCACTGATTGTGACTATACGCCACGGATCAAGTATCTTTGTGCTACTTGGTGTGGTAATGTACCACTGGATTGTAGCTATGTACTACTATGGATAGACACAGTTGTGTTCTATTGAATGATATTGTTCTGATTGCCTTGAAGACTATCAGCAGTGTTGGAAATGATTATCAGCTAGGTGGTTGATCAAAGGACAGAGATTTCCCTGACGAAAAAATGGTTCAGAACATTTATTCTTCTAGGACATATGTCCAGATTAGAAGAATGGCTCTTGTGTCACTCTATGGTGTGAGTGACTTATCCAACATCATGTTTGATTACTCAGATAAAGTATGGTTTCGAGGGATGATGCAGCTGATGACACTGATGGTGATGATGGTGCTCATGATCTAGTCATGAGATAGTCTATACAACTATGTTGATGATACCGAGTGAATGGTATGTTTGTGCTCTAGTCTATACAACTATGTTGATGATACCGAGCGAATGGTATGTTTGTGCTCAAGACCATTACCTGTAATACCTCCCTAGCTAGGAGGGAGTGTTGATATTATGGTAGTTGTGGGAGGTATTTACCTCCACGTGTAAACCTGACAAGAATAGAATATTCTGAGAAGCAAGAAGAAACCCTAATGAGTTGGCTAATAACCCTAGAAGACAAGTCAGCTCAAGAGGATAATTTGTATTAGGTTATTAGCCTCCAAGAGAAGAAGTCGGCCAGAAGAAATAATATATACCGAGTAAATAAGTACCCAGAATGAGAAGTCAGCCTAGGCAGTTGGCCAAAATTAGTATAAATACAGGAGGCTAGTCTTCATTCTAGCAGGCATTCTCAGAACTGCAGAGCTCACTTGTGCGCACTGCAGTTAGAAGAGTTGTCGTTGCAGCTACTGCAACTAGAAGATTATGTTTTGGCTTGGACTATCTCTTGGTTATGGTTTGGACTATCTGATCAGCTCTTGTTTGGTGCGCTATCCTTGGAGAAAGGTGCGCTACCCTTTGTTTGGCTATCTAGCCTAGGGTTTGCTTCCGGAGTGATTCTCTGTCAAGGTTAAGGTGCTCGGAGGGTGGCTTCGACCTATGGTTGGGTGACAATAGGGATATTGTCTATGGTAAAACGAGCACATCCATCATATTCTAACACATACATCCTTCTTTGATGACAAGAGGAAACATTATTTCTAGCCATGCTTCAAGATAAAAGGACCTCTACATGAGATGACATGTAACATACCTAAATACGGCACATATTGGATAGGTGAATAATATATGCTATTAATAGAAAGACATAACTACTTCACAAAGAGGCATGCACTTCAAGGCAAAGCTCCAACAACAACAACAACACCCATGTCCTCCCTCATTAAAATTGTTATGTGTTTTGCACTAGCTCACTTGGTTAAAAGTTTCTTTATTTGATAAGAGGTCTTGAGTTCAAGTCTCTTTTTTTTATTACTTTTTGAAAAAGTTCATGCAAACTTGAGTTATCTCATAAATTCATTATAAAGTGAATTTCACTTAAATTACAAAAGTGAATCACTATAAATTAACTTCAATATTCTTTTTTTTAGTTACTTTTTGCATGCAACTTTAATTTATAAAGTAACTTCATTGTAAAAGTGATTCTCACTTATTCTATAAAAGTGGGTCACTTCATAAGTAACTTAGTTGTAAAAGTGAGTTTATAGGCAAAGTTAGAGAAGGAAGGGAATTTATTTTATTTAGCCACATCATTGTCCATCCATCACCACATGAGCCAACTTCTACTTGCCACATGGCACCTTGGCTACAGTTTATGCCTTTTTTTAAAAGGGCATAACTTTCACATCTGAAGTCCATTTTCAGTGCCAATTTTTTTTTAAACAACCTATTTTTTTAGAGCTTTCCATCCAAACAATCAATTTTAGCTTTTGAATCCATATTATCTACATATTTTAATATGGCTTCTCCAAGTGATCTTTTGCTTACCAGTGCCCACTACATCTCATGGAAATCCCATATGGAGGATGTACTCAGAAGTAAAAGATCGTACCAAATTACCTTAGGAATAGAACAAGCCCCCACTGATGTCGAAAAGAAAATGAAATGGGATAATAAGAATGACAAAGCACGTGGACTAATCAAAATGTCCATCTCACCTAATTTATGATTTCACCTTCAAGGAATTGATGACCTAGATGTAGCTTGGGCCAAGCTTGAAGTTGTGTTTGGTAAACACAATGTGATTCAAGCCCACCGGATTGAAAATCAGTTAATGGCGTTATGTCCCAATGATTTTCTTTGCATTGACGATTATTTATCTAAGTTCAAAACACTCAGACTTTTATGTAAAGACTATAAAATAGATCTAAAGGATGACCCATGCATATATGTTATTCTTGCTAAGTATGGTAGTGCATATTCTATCTTTGTATCTAACTTCTATGCCACTAGAGAAGCTCTAGGGGGTGCTTACCAAGCTCCCACTCTTGAGTCTTTTTCTGATTCTCATGCGCCTCTATGACTTTGTTCTTGGTCATCTCCGCGCAGTTCATGGGATGTCAAATTTCATCAAGAGCACCGTCGGAGTTGAATAGGGTTGCCCCCTATCCCCCACATTGTTTGGGATTTATATTGATGAGTTAGAGGCCTTTCTCCACGAGCATATCCAGGACAATGGCATGTGTCTCCTCCATCGGGTTCTGATATTGATCTTGCTTTTCGTCGATGATGTGGTCCTCCTAGCCACGTCTCCAGCGGGATTACACAGCCAGTTGAATGCCCTAGATATCCTATGCGACCTTCGGCAATTAACGATCAACCTAGTTAAAACCAAGGTTATGATCTTCAACAGGTCGAAGAAGTCCGTAGACATTCATTTCTTCTTCAGAGGGGAGAAGATCGAGATCACCAACACCTACACGTACTTGGGAGTACGGTTTTCAGGACCGCGTTTCAGTTTGTGACTGGCCCTCCAGCCTCGGATTGCCAAGGGTTATGGGTCTTTATCCCTTCTCGAGAGATAGTGTTTCCACCACCATTTTCAAGACATCTCATCCAAGATGTCTCTTATGGACTCCCTTATCCGACCTACTGTTCTCTAGGGCTCGGAGATCTAGGGGCCTTCAATACTAGAGTTTCATTGGGCCTCAGTTGAGAGAGTTGTATTGTCCCCCACCTCTTGATGAAGAGGTCTGGAGAGACTCAGTAGTCTAGCTATCCCTACTAGACTATAGTCTCATGCATCATGGGGACAAAGTCAACCAGAAGACACTTCCTAAACACAACATTATATTATTGAATTGACTTTGTGTGAAAAAGGGTAACTCAACAAAAGAAAAGAAAAAACCCTAGGGGTTAACTAACTCAACAGATGAATAGACTAGAGCTATAAAAGAAAGGAAGGGCGCACTTCTAAGGCACTCTGGATTATTATCATATTTTGCATTGGAGCTCTTGAGCACAAGCAGTTTTGAGGGTTTTAACTTTTGGGTCTAAAACCCTAGAGATCAACTCAGTGGTGAAAGATTCCACCTTCCTTGATCCAAGCTTGGTCCCGGAGGTGAAATAATCCACCCACACCATTCTACAGTGTTGCAGGGGTCAGATCTATTGGCAGAGACAAGCTAATGTGTAGCCTAGGGGGTTTCCAGCAAGGGGGTGCACCACATTGAGAAGTTCAGTTCGATCTGAGGAAAGGAGGGAGCTTTTTGGCAAAGGAGAATCTGGGTTTTCTTCATATGGTCCAGGGCATCATTTCTAGCCTATTCCGGAGGAGGTTATCCTACCAGATTATTTCCTGGAGCTTGGCACTACTTGGAGGAGAGAGGGGCGCACTGCAAGAAGAGGTTTTCTTTATTTGGTGGCTCGGATCTTCATAGATAATCTTGAGATTTCACCAGCTAGATTGTATTGGCCCGATCTATCATTCCTTTTTGTAGCAGTTGGAGGCTTCTAGAGGTGAGGCCGAAATCTAGGTGATTCAGTCAACCAGGGGGGCGCAAACCAGTTGAGGGTTTACTCAGTTGGAGGGGCAAAACTTCACCATTCAGCCTGAAACTTTGTCAGAGGGGTTCTAGTAGCCTGATCTACATTCCGTGAAGGTTTTGGAGCATTTGGAGAACAGGAAGAGGAGGGTCGAAACTTAGGGGTTCACCAGCAGCCAAGGCAATGCGCAACTCAACCAGTTGGAGGGGTTTTTCATCATATTGGATCAGGATCTCATCTCATTGGTCTTATCTTGCAATTGTTGGCCTTTGGAGGCTTGGATCTTCTCTTCAGAGAGCCTTTGGGAGGCTATTATCATTGTATTGACTATTATTGTATCGGCTGGCAACCCATCTTTGATATTATTGGGGTTTTCTTCCAGACCTGCAGATGTCTTGTTCAAGGATCTATCTACTATCTAAATAAAGGTCAGATCTGACATTATTGGTCCCATATTGGTGTTGCTTATTGCATCTTGTCTTGTTTATGTTATATGCTTCAAATCTATTGTTCCATTGCTTAATCAACATCACATAAACGCTAATGCGCAACTCTATGACTAAACCTGTAAACACATAAACAAACACAACAGACAGTGAGCAGTTAGTGTTCCAAGCAAAAAATTTGGTTTGGGAACATTACAAGAGTCCAGACCCTTCTCCTCTGACGCATCATTAGATGCAAGCAGACAGTTCCCCATCACATCATCCTAGCAAAGTTTGGGGCTCAGCCCTTCCAACTTGAGACAGTGTTCGAACTGGTCTCTTTTCTAGATCGTTTTCGAGGCTTAGCTGACTCGGCAAAGGGGCGAGACCGGTACCTATACTTGGCTTATTTCTCTTCTGAGATCATTTACCTCTCTAGCCCATTGGGTCGGGCTCGAAGTTTGTTCGCAAGGGTTTCAAATCTTTTAGAGTACGTGGGCATTCAGATAGAACGCCTCCCTCCATTTCAGTATTCCTTGGATGGTCCTAGTCATCTCCTATTGACCAAACAAGTATTGAACAAGATCATCATAGACAACATTTATAGGCAGTTTATCCAGATCACTTGGGTTAACCCTCCTAGTGGGTTACGCCCAAAGATGACCTTTTACGTTGAGCATTTCTTGGAGCTTAGGGATGGGTTCATCGTTCAACCAAAGCATACATTCTGCCATTGGGCGCATGCTATTCGCATTCCTCTAGGCCAGTTCGGAGTGGGCTCTCATAGACTTCGAGTAGAGACAAACCACTAGATCAACCGACCAAACCAGATCTGTCAACTATGCCAACTATAGGAGGTTGAGACCAAGAAGCACTTCATCTTTTGGTGTCCCATTTATTCCATTTATTATGAGAACATGGGGCGGTTTCATTACTTATTCAAGGGGGCTCAAACCCCCACAGGCTTCTTTGGGTATTCGGACCAGCGGTGTTTAGCCTTATACATACAACCTCCTACAAGACCAGACCCTATTCGATGGATCACCTCCTTCTTCACGGTGCTACCCTCAGAAAGAGGCACTAAGAAATAGACCGACACCAGCGTATCCCCGGTCTCCAGATCAATACACACCTGTGGGACCTTCCCTCATCCCACGAGATCTCAACGACGTAACCAGACCAGATCCCTTCCCAGGATACAGATGAGATCCCCCAGATCTTGTCAGTGCACTACCTCTACCAATCAGGAGCGCAGTAAACGATCCAGGCACTCCCCCAGTTCCCCCCCCGAGACACCCGACTATACTCAGCTTTCTTCATTCGGCCTAGAATGGTAGGAGAGATGGATCCATTCCATGACAGATCTACCTCCTTCATTCTTGTTCCTCTTGGATCTTCCCCTATCATCAGAGGAGGTCTTTGAGCTCAAGGCCGAAGATTCTTCATGCCTCAGAGTAGATCTCACTCTCTACTACTCTAACTTATTGCACTTTACTTTTTGCATCTTGCCTTTTACAGGAGATCTTTTGGTACTCCTGCATTGTACTGACATCTTTGTACTCAGTAGTCACTTTGACCTACTTTTGTTGGTCATTAGTCGGACATTAATAAAATTATCTTATCTTATCTAATTATAGAGCAAGATAAGCTTTTGCAACTTGGAGTGATCAGCATTGCAGGTATATCTAACAAAGCCTTAGTGGCCCAACAGAAATATAAATCCAAGCATCCCAAGAAGCAATATCCTCACAACAATAAGCAAAACACGGATCCCAAACACTCTCAACCAGCTTCTACTCCTAATGGTGACAAAGGAGCAAAATCTAAAAGTAAGAAGACTAACAAACATTGCAACTTTTGTGGGGGAGATGGTCATCTAGAATCTAAATGTTTTAAAAAGATGGAATCCTTGGAAGCGACAATGAAGAAGCACAACATCAATCTTGATTCTTCTTCTTCTAACTCTTCTTCTCATGGACATGCACTTTTTGCTTCTAGTTTCTCGTTCAATGCAACATCTTCTTCTTCTAATGAGTGGCTTATTGATTATGGAGCATCGTATCATATGGCTAAGGATAAAGCCATTTTTTTCTACTCTTAATGAATGTAACACCAAACAAATATTTGTTGGTGAAGATAGATCTCTTAGTATAGAAGGGTCTGGAACAGTTCAGGTAGATAATGGTCATTTCAATGATGTATTATGTGTTCCAAGCGTTTCCTACAACCTTCCATCAATGTATAGGATCACTCATTCTGGTGAAGGTAAAACAGTAGAGTTTTCACCTCAACAAGTTGTAATCAAGGATTTAAAAGATCCTAAGCATGTCCTAGCAACTGGGATTGTTGATGATATTACCGGGTTGTACAAATTTGACAACTTTGGGTCATCATGTTTTCCATTAATTTTTGTTGCTCATAGAGATGAATTGAGCAAACTTTAGCATGAGCGGTTCAATCATCTAAACTATTGCTCATTGCAACAACTATATAATCAACATATGGTGACTGGTCTTCCACTCGTTTCTTGCAAAGATGGTGTTTGTGTCGGTTGTGTTCTCAGAAAACATCATCGGGACAGTTTTGACAAACGTGCCTCTTGGCACACCTCGGCCCCTTTGCAGCTTGTTCACAATGGTTTGTGTGGCCTGCTTTCTTCTCCTTCTTTCTCTGGGTGAAAGTACTTCTTAATTTTCATTGATGACTTATGAAGATGCACTTGGGTTCTTAAAACTTAAGAGTGAAGTTTTTGACATGTTTTTGGCTTACAAGGCCCATTGTAGAAAAACAATCTAGACATCAATTTCAAAGGTTAAGAACAGATAATGGAGGTGAATATGTGAAAAACAAATTTACAAGTTACTACACTGCACAGGGCATTCAAATGCAACATACTATTCCATATAGACCACAGCAAAATGGTGTTGCAAAGAGAAAGAATTGCACATTAAAAGAAATTGCTAATTGTATGATCCAATCTAAAGGATTAAGTCTTCATTATCGGGCGAAAACCATCAACTATGCAAATTACATAGTAAATTGCACTCCCACAAAGGCTTTAAAAAATATAACACCCAAAGAAGCATGGACTAAAATTAAGCCAGATGTAAGCCACTTGTGTATATTTGATAGTATAGCATGGGCTCACATTGCAAATGAGAAAAGGAAAGCATTACAACCTAAAAGTGAGAAGTGTTTTTTTGTTGGATATTCTAAAGATGTCAAAGGCTACTGACTTCTTCAACCTCATTCCAATGAAATTATTATTAGAAGAGATATTAAATTTGATGAAAATCTCTTGGCCTGCGAGCCTAATTCGACATTTGTGTCATCTTTGGCCTACGAGCCTAATTCGGCGTTTGTGCCATCTTCATCTTGCGAGCCTAATTCGGCGTTTGTGCCTTCTTCGGCTTGTGAGCCATCTTTGGCATTTATGTCATATTTCATTCCTATTCTGGTTTCTTCTTCTTCGAATGATGACAGTGAGGATGAAAATCCACCTCCGCCTTCTCACGTTCCTCCAGATGAGTCCATTGAACATGAACCTACACCAACACCACTGCCTCCCAGATGAGTCCATTCAACACAGGAAGGAGCTAGTCATCTTGTCGAAGATCCTTTAGATTAGCGTCGAACATGTTCATAGTTCTAGCGAGCCTCTTCTCTTTTGGCTCAAGTTTCCAAGACTTATGATCTTGACACATTTGTAGAAGCTTCTGGCCATCCAAATTGGGACACAGCAATGAATGAAGAATATTGTTCCTTAATGGAGAACGATACTTGGGATCTTGTACTTCTTCTGAAAGGAAGAAAATTTGTCAGATGTAAATGAGTGTATTGAACTAAGTATGCATCAGATGGAAGTGTTGAAAGACACAAGGCCTGGGTAGTTACCAAAGGATTCTCCCAAGTTCAAGGCATTGAATACAATGAAACCTTTGCCCCTGTAGCCAAAACAACTTCCATTCGCCTTGTTCTAACCCTTGTTGCCTCACATAAATGGAAGGTCCACCAAATGGATGCTAAATCCGCCTTCTTGCATGGGATTGGCAAGAAGAAATCTACATGGAACAACCTTTTGGCTATGTCCAAAATAACTCCAACCTTGTTTGTCGCCTTAAGAAATCTCTTTACAAAAAATGTCATTATAGATGTCATTCTAACCCTAATGTCTATACCAAAAATGTAGGAAGCCATCTCATAATACTTGTTCATTAAGTTGATGACCTTATCCTCACTGGTAGTGACCCTAAACTTTTAACTCATGTGAAATCAAGCTTTAAAAAGCAATTTGAAATGACAGACTTAGGCTATTTGCATTATTTCCTTGGCCTCCAAGTTTTGCAAACTAAGGGATTTCCCTTTCCCAGTCTAAATATGCTTGTGACCTTCTTCATCGCTTTCAGATGGAAGATTCTAAACCAGCCCCCTCTCCCTTCCAATCTAGAGTCAAACTTACTACCACCTGTACTACTCTCGAAGTTGATGTCACTTTGTATCGTCAGTTAGTTGGTAGCCTCTTATATTTGACTCATACCCATCCAGATATTTCCTTTGTTGTTGGTATGGTTGCTCAGTATATGAAAACACACCATGAAAGCCATTGGAAAGCAGCAAAAAGAATACTTTAGTATGTACAGGGTATAATTCAGTTTGGGATACATTACAGTTTAGGAGAGACTCCTTTGTTGGTTGTGTTATCACCAAATCTAGCACTTGTGCAAAGCCTTCACAAGATACAAGATAAGTGTAACATATGGAAGTGATTGCCACTGTCACCTAAGCAGTTACTTCCCTCATATTAGTGAATGATTGAGATCCAACACAAGGGAGACTTCCCTAGCAACCTCAAAGGATCCTATAGTAAGTCAAAGAAAGTCTACGGCCCCTTATCTTGGTTACTCTACTATCACCTAACTAGGTCAAGGTTCAAGGTATGACAAGGTGGTTGAACAAAGTGAATGTGTGTAGGGTGTTTCGAAGACAATAAAAGATATCTACCACAATAAATGAATCAAGTAAACGCCTCGAAACACTAGCTATCAAAGAAAAAAAGAAAGAGTTGTAATAAAACTTGGATAAAGATATAATTCACTTTAGCAAATAACAAGTTTATGACAGTAGAAATAAAACAATCCTAAACTAGTAAAGGTGCAATGGAAGAGATGCTAAATGCAAGTCTAAAGACTAACAAGACAATAACCAATGATTGCTTAAATGAAATAGCATGAAACTACTTTAAATCAATGCAAGTGTCGAGCCCTAATGGCTAAAAACTACAATCACTATGCAATAATGTTGGAGACAATTCTAAGTTAAAAAATGCAAGACGTTGGGTTAGGGATGGTAAAGGAATGAAGATGCAATGCAATTAGACATGGAACTAGCGTAAGATGTCAAGAGAGAGAGAATTAGGGTTTAAAGCTCACTTGCAAAAGAGAAAAGGACTAGTGTCATTTACTTCCTTAGGCACATGGAGTCAAGAAGAGTAACTTCTATGGAGAGCAAAGGAAAAAGAAAACCCAAGAATCAAACCCTAGGGTAGTACACTCACAAGCCCTAGGTATTGATTCTTTAGAAGGGCTACTTAGGGGAGTCCACTCACAAGCCTTAAGAAGCCATCATATTTTTTCTAAAGGCTTCGAACAAGAGATCAAGATAGATTTTAGGTCAAACCTTAGAAGAGTCCACTCACACGCTCTAGAATTTTAACCAATAAGGATAAGTCTAGGGGAGTCCACTCACAAGCCCTAAAAATAACCTTATATGCTTCAACAAACTTAAAATGAATGAAAACAAGGGAAGGGAGCTCATGCAAGCCTTCCTAGGGTTTCAAAACAAAGTTTATCCAAGGAAAACAAGATAACATGCAAATTATCACCACTTTGATAAAGCATTTACTTAATACATCAAGAATAAACCATGAAATACTTGAAAAGACCATTTACTAGTCAATTCGTTGAGATTGAAAGAAACCCTAGCATGCAATCATCCACAAGAAACATGAAAAAGCATCCACAAGATCAATCTTCAAAAAGTGCACACAAGTTCTCCATGATGAAAAAGAAGTAAAGACGACAAGAGAAGTGATTCTCCACAAGATGAGTTATGATTTACAAGTGAAGAAGCGCTAGCCTATATATATGAGGAAACCCTAACGTTTTACCTCTGTAGAAGCCACTAAAACATAATAGTCCATGATACAAGGCGGACAGGTCTCAAGTCAAACCCTAGAATAGCCTCCAAATTCCAACATAAGAATATAATGCTAAAACACCAAAACATCCTCTAAAATAGCCACACGTGTGAGTCTAGGATGCCAAAAGAGGGTGACATCATCCTCCAAGGGTTACAAGGGCCTCCAAAGACCAGCTCTATCCTCAAGAGGTGCAAAGCATCATCAAAGTGTCACACCCCCTCATCAATAGGGTCATGTCTCATCATCAAACAAATGCCAACTCATCACCCTCATGCTAGTTTGACTCAATGCAAGGTCATACTACTCCAAGCATGACGTCATCCTCTAGGTGCACAACGTCCCAGGTGAAAATGCCAACATCCTGAGGGGAAGGCTCCAACATCCCTCCAAAGGGGTGTACCATCCTCAACAAGTGTAAGGGCATCCATCAAAACCCTAACGTCCTCAAGGGGTGCAACATCCAAGCTATGGGACTTCCTACCCTCTAGATGGCACAACTGCCTTCATCTGCAACGCCCAAGCTCATCAGTCCAACGTCCAACGTCCAGGAGCTATGGGAAGGTGTCCCAAGGTGGTCCAAGTCATCAAGGAACCCAACGCTCAACATCAAGGACCCAACATCCTTTGTATAGTGCACAACATCCTAGGTACAAGTATGAAAATATCCTCGAAAGGACTATGTCAAGGCTACATCATCATCATACAAGTTTCACATAATCAGGGAAGACCAACATTACAAGATACAAGAGTCATTAGAACCATACAAAGTAAGCCACAACCTAATACAAGAGCTACATAAGTAATTCACATTAGGTATCTTCTTCAAACTTCACACTAGCTCAAGACTTTATGCAATTTGCCAAGTTTAGGTATGGGAGGGCCATCACAAGATCCTATTAGGTGTGTCAGTACCCAAGTAGAGGAGTAGTTCCTGAGAAACCCTTCAAAGTGTAAGTATAACTAAATGGGGTGGTATAGGGTTTACTTCATGGTCACGGTGTCATTGACATTCAAGGCCAGGTGTGGGTTCATCTCCATGAGCACCTTTGTAGAGGGAACGCTTGGAGCTTGAGTTACCCTTTCCTCGGCAATGTCTGTATTCTAAACCCCTTCTTACTTTTTGATATTCTTGTATTGCTTTGCAAGTCCCCTTTTCAGGTTCATGCGTTTATTTTTCACTGGGATTAAGTCCTTTTAATCTGATATGCATTCAATGCATTAGGACTAGGGGCGATCGTTTCATAGCGAGGGGGTAGAGCTCAAGCTAACTTTGGCTTTTGATTTGTCATTTGTCATCCCATTATTTCTTCTTTCTTTTATAGCAAAAGTTTTTTATTCTTTTTACCAAATACATCAACCTCAAGCATTCTAGCCCCTTCTTCTCATAGGAGGGTGAAGGAATGGACCCTTTTTGGGATACATGTAACAACCATTTCCAGAATATAGGATAATGGCAGGAATCAAGATGAAAGATGTTAAGTATGAAAATGAACGGTACATTACCCCTATCAAGGCCTCCCAGTAGTACCCCTTTCCCCCAAGAATGACAACACTGGACTAGGACACATATGATGGCCATCAAGATCAAACAAGGCAACAAGCATAACTTCCAAGCATCATGATCCATTATCTTACTTCAACCCATGATCCTCACCTAAATTCCTAATGCATTAAATGTAACACTTTATATGAAACAATGACTAATGTACCTCATGTGTGTTGGACCACCATCGTCGGATAAAACATGTTGATCAAGTGAATAAGTTAAGCTATGATGAATAATTATAAGCGAAGAGAAGGAGGAGGCATCTGAGGAGTTGTTGTTTGTGGAGAATGTTGGTCATCATCTCTATGATCACTATCTGCAAATGTGGGCTATGAGACATGATCTCCTCTAATTATTTGTTATCGCATGATTTGTACTTGCGCAAAGCCCACCACATGATCCCCAAATCTTTCATAACTATGGAAGAACCTACCACTGTCACCTAAGTAAGGACTTCCCTCGTTTTAGTGATGCAAAGGTTCACCACAAGGGAGGCTTCCCTGGTGAGATCAAATAGCAAGTTTAGTATGAGCCTATCGCCCCCTATCTTGTTCACCGAATGACTGGTCTAGGTCAAGGAAAAGAAAAGGTTTGCAGTTGATTTGGTACCTACCTGGAACAAGAACATTTTACAGCATATATATAACAATTTCCAAGTCAAAGTATGCAATAAATACTTCTTCTAGACACTAGACAAGTTAGATTGCCATGGTTGTTGCAAATTTCAGCAGTAAATAAATCTTATAACAGGATGTTGGTTGTGGAGCCTGATTATCTTCCTGATTCAGAGGTCTTTTACTTTCAGCCGTGTTTATACTCCATGAAGTATTTACACCCCAGAAGTATGTACACTCTTTCACGCAGGGGAGTGCAGAGATGTACCCCCTTTGCGAGGTCCGGGGGGAATATCCCCCCCGCTTGGGGCTTTGGGGGCAAGCGGGTTCCCAGCGGGGGTTCGAGGGCGAAGCCCCCGAATGAAAAATTGCCTTGTAAATGTATATTGTAATTTCATTGTAAATCTGGACCGGTCATTATAAGGTCGCAGATCTAACGATAGAGATTATGTTAGGGTTTTTGCCCTAGAAGGAAACCCTCTTTTATGAGGGAAATGTATTGTGGCTATGGTTGATAGCGAATATTGTATTCTGAGATAGGAGACTGTGAGAGAAAGAAGAGGAAGTTACAGCGGGTTTGTTGTAGGTTGTATCCCTTCATATGTTGGATAATAATAAAGGA
>CBVK0101536984.1:0-10397 GCA_900067695.1 Picea abies | reverse complement strand
ATTGGGTATAAATTGAACATTCTAAGAGAAAGTGTTTTTCATCTTCAACCCTCTTAGTGTGACGACATTTAGGAATTTAGGAGCGTTTCCACGTGTACTATTACTATTAGGTATCTAGGTTCTCGCTTGTGACATGTTGAGCTCATAAAAACTATATTGTTGTAATAACTTTGAGTTATTCATTATGAACACATGTTACTTATGAGAATTGAACCTGGGTGGAAGGATAACAATCATTCCTCCCAACCACCCAAACTAAATCTAATTAACAAACTATACTTTAACATTATTAAAACTATATCTTACATTTAAAAAAACTTTTTTTATTTTTATTTTGATAACATTCTCTTAAAAATATCTTAATCACTATACTTATACTTTAACATTATTAACCCTATATCTTGCACTTAAAAATGCATAGGCAACTAAACACTTACAATATGCATACGTGGGCAAAGTATGATTAATATTGTATTTAACACTTTAACCAATTGCATATACTACTTAAACAGTGTAGTTCATTAATTTCTTAAATATTCAAATCTTTAAATGCCCCCTTCATTAAAATCCATAATAATTTTATGGTTAAAACGTAATTGATTAGCGCTTGTAGTATTTCTATGATTAAACCCTAATTAATTAGCTTGCACGGCGAGGATGCCAGCCTCGAAAATTTGAGTCGGCGAAAATGCATATGACATCTTAAAAAGTTTATATACAAAGTTGATTTTTTTTTAAATTCAGGTCCCCCCCCCAAAAAAAAAAAAATCGTTGTTTACGTGTCTTTACTAAAAACATGATTAATATTAAAATCAATTAAAAAATAAAAAAAATGGATAAATTTAATACTTTAGGTGAGTTATGTTTTTTCAACCACGTAAAGTTTGTACTTATTTGATTTTTTTTAATTTTACAATTTAGATCTTTCTAAAATGGATTAAAATTTAAAAAAAAAACGGGATGTAGATGTTTACCTGTCTTTACTAAGAACATGATTAATATTAGAATCAATTAAAAAATGATAAATTTAATCTTTTAGGTGAGTTACGTTTTTTCATTTGATCATTTTTAAAATCTTACAATTTCGATTTTTTTTAAATGGATTAAAATTAAAAAATAAAGGTTGACTTTGTCTTTTTTTAAGGTTATTCATTAATATTTATTATAGCTGAAAAATAAATTAAATTAACCATATTTAAAATTTATGTAAATTTTATGCAAATAAGTGTACATGAATGTGAAAATTTGTATAATAGTGAGATTTATACTATCACATAAAATGTTGATTGTATAACAATGGAACTTTTACTATGTCTACGGGATGTCTACTGGTAGGAATATCATTACATGGCACATAGTAAACCTAATATACAAGCAATGCATTTACAATGAATATGAAATTTAACAAAGAAGCAAACTAAATGTTTTACGATTAAAACTTTTTCTGGTTTGTGATCACAAGAACTGGGTAGGGTGGAAGGCACACTCCCTAAGGAGGAGAGCACACATTTTGAGGCAAACCATTGTGGCACTACCACAAATGTGCACCTCCTTCTAGATGTAGCGCACTTCACCACAAAAGGCCAGATGGAGCGCATCTCTACCTGGGAGGTTGGGCACAAATCCCAAGGACCAAGAATTGGTCAACTAAGATAGTTTCTAGGGTTTAAGACCTTTCCTAGTTGTTGGTTAGTTAGAATTGGTCCACTTTTTATTAGAACCATTGTATGTTCAAGCTATCCTATATAAAAGCTGCCTATTCTACTAAATAAGACAGATGGTTCATTTTGCTTACTCATATCCTGTGTTGTTTTTGTTTTCTTTGTGAGTTTCTTTGGCTTTCTCTGCAGTATTACAGATCAAATGGTATCAGAGCATCGGTCCAAGGTGCTTCTTCTCCACTAGTCAGAGATTTCAATGGTAGATCCATGCAAAGCCATATCCCTTCCAGGGATGCACTAGGGTTGACGTTTTTTTTTCTGGAGTTAAGGGATGCGCTATGGTTTCTTTTCACCCTCCTCTCTCTCTCTCTCCCAAGAGGTGCACTTGGGAAACCCCCTCCTCCTCTCAACTCATGAATATTTCCAGAGGTGCGCTAAGGAAACCCCCTCCTTCTCTCCTCTCAGTTTGCAGTCTAGAGGTGCGCTAGGGTTTTTCCCCTCCTCCTCTCTGCAGATCAATGGCCTATCTTTCAGATTTGGATAGTAGCAACATTATTTTATGAAGATCATGCCTCCAAGAAGGGACACTTCAGAGGATGATGCCTCTTCTATCAACTCTTCCCCTATCCAAGAGTTGGCTTTGGCTCTTCATGAACTTATTAGATTGCAACATCAGAATCCAACTCCTTTGCAACTAGATGCACTCTTCCAACTTCCTAAGTTGTCTAGTCCGATCAATGGGGACATTGTGGATTCCTAGATTCAAAGTCTCTCTACATACTTCAGTAGTCGTCACAACATCTTTGACGAGGAGAAGCTTCAAATTGTTAGCTTACAAATGGAAGGCGTTTCCCAGGCCTGATGGGATACTCTATCCATTGGACCCAACTCATTGTGGATTTGAAGGCATTTACCTCATCTTCTACTCCTCCTATTGGCACTTGGGAAGCTCTCTGTCAAGCGCTCTATAGAAGATTCTATCGTCTTGACTACCGTCAGAATATTTTGGCTCGTTGGTTGCAGCTCCACCAGTTCTCAGGCCAGTCGTGCAACAATACAATGAAATCTTCACTAGGCTCCGCATCCAGCTTCATATTCATGACTCCGAAGAGGTACTTATAGTAAATTTTAATTCTAGTTTATTGATTTTTTTACGCGGGGATGTGGATCTTTTTTACAGTAGTTCTCTGGATAAGGCTTTCTCCCACGCTCTAGCAATTGAGCGTAATCTAGCCCCTCACTTGAAATCCCCCCAGTCTCGTCCTAACTCCTCTTCTGCCACCTCCTCTCCAAAATCTCCCTCTTCCCCTAAGTCAGCTAAATGGTGCACATTCCATAAGTCTTCTTTCCATAACATCGCCGATTTTCCTGTCCTACAGAATCTGTCTACTGCCAAAACTCTTTTTTCCGATACTCCCGAGTCCTCATCCTCAATGCCTCCTCCTTCTGAGCCAATATATTTAGACAATCCCATGGCTACAAACCCCTCTTTGATTTTGATGGCTACTGATTCTAATGCTACCTCGACTGCCCCTCTCTTCACCCACAATTGCCAAATCAAACAGTCTCTTGTTGTGCTCATTATTGATAATGGAAGCCAAAAGAATTTACTAGCTCAAGATTTGGTGAACTGATTAAACCTACCCACCACCCCTCATCCCTCTCCTTATCAATTAGGGTGGGTTCATAAGGACGAACCTCGTCTCATGGTCACACAACATTGTGTCTTCACCTTTTCCATTGGACCTTTCTGTGATTCTGTCTTTTTTGATGTGTCTCTGTTGGATTGTGTGGACCTTCAATTGGGCATCCCATACTTGGAATACCGTGATGCCATCTTTCATGCTCGCACCCATCAATGTCACCTCAAACAAGATGGTCGAACTTATGTTCTTACCTCCTCATCCCTGAAATCTCCTCCTCTCCTCGTTGGCTAAGCTGTCATCCACCAAGTAAGCCTCAATAAACTCCTCTCCTTCTACTTTGTGCACCCTATTAAGCCAGATCAAACACATGATTCTATTGCACATGATCTTTTTGTTGTTTGCTCTGAATTTTCTGATGTGTTTAACTCTCTAGAAGTCCTTCCACGTCAACGAACTATTGAGCATTCTATCGAACTCATTCCGGGTGTTGCTCTTCCTAATGCCCCTTTGTACCATTTGGCTCCCCGTGAGGTTGAGGAAATTGAACGCCAACTCTAACAACTTCTCAATGCTGGCCATATCCAACCCAACTTATCTCATTGAGCCTCCCCCTCCTTCATTATTCCCAAAAAGGAGAGTGGTGATTGGCGTTTAGTCACCGATTACTGCGCTCTCAACAATATTATTGTTAAAAATTGCTATCCTCTCCCTCGTATCGAAGACTTACTTGATAAAATCCAAGGGGAAAAGTATTTTACAAAGATGGATCTGACGGTGGGCTATCACCAAGTGCGTATGGATGCTACTAACACTTGGAAAACTTCTTTTAAAACCAGATTTGGGATCTATGAATGGATGGTGATGCATTTTGGCCTCACCAACACTCCTGCCACATTCCAGAGACTCATCAATGATATATTTTGTCCTCTGTGGGGACACATTGTGGTCATCTATTTGGATGGCATTCTGGTCTTCAATAAGACTTGGGAGGAACACTTACAACATGTGCACACTGAATTCCAATTGTTGTGTACCAATCACCTTCAGGTCAAGGAACACAAGTCCTCCTTTGGCCAGACTTCTGTCTCTTATTTGGGGTTTGTCATCGATCAAGAAGGTGTCTGTCTTGATGCTTCTAAAGTTCAAGCTCTAGCACAAGGGCCTACTCCTCAGTCTACGTTGGCCCTTAAATTTTTTCTTGTCGGCATCAATTTTTACAGAAGATTCATTCCTCACTTCTCTCAACTCGCCAAGCCCCTTCATCATTTGGTCAATCAAGTCAAATTTTCTTTGGACTTCGGTGGCTCAAGAGCTGTTCCAATGCCTTAAAGAGGCCCTTTGTTCAACACTTGTCCTCCATTTGCTCGATCTTCAAAAAACTTTTGAAATTGAGGTTGATGCCTCTCAACATGCGATTGGTGCAGTTATTAAACAATGAGGACATCCCATTTCTTATCATTATGAGACATTGGCTCAAGCCAAACAACATTATAGTACCTACTATAAGAAATTATATAACTTGGTCCAGGACTTAAAACAATGGCGCCACTATATCTTGGGTAAGGAGACCATTCTTCATACTGATCATCATCCTTTGATTTATTATTTCTTAGTCTAAGCTCCATGAACAACGTCACTTTAAGTGGGATGTTTATCTACAACAGTTCCACTTGGTCATCAAATATAAGAAAGGGGCCACCAATTGCATGGTTGATATTCTTAGCCACCCCCCTCCTCAAATACTTCAAATCTTGTTTGTCCGTTGTGCTGCTTATGAAGATTGGAAGCCTTTGTATGTCTCTGATGCTTTCTTTAGTACCATTTGGATTGCCTTGCAACAACCTACTGTCATTAACCAAACCCCTTTCCTAGACTATCACATTGAGGATGGATGGTTGTATAAGCTTGACAAGCTATGTGTGCCCACTACTGATGATCACCTTACTCTCATTCATGAAGCCCACACCTCCTCTTATGGTGGGCACTTCGACACATTCAAAACTACTCAACATCTTCAAAATCACTTCTTTTAGCCTGCTTTGCAATGCCAAGTTGAGCAATTTATTCGAGCTTGTACCCTATGCAATCAACATAATCTAGCCAACCACAAGTATGGCCTGCATCTATCCTTACCTATTCCCTCCCGTCCCTGGGAATCTATCTCTATGGACTTCATCACCGGTCTTCACATGACCTTTCGTCATCATGATGCCATTTGGGTGGTTGTGTGTTGCTTCTCCAAAATGGCCATTTTTGTCCCTTGCACTAAGACTACTACTGCTGCTCAAACTATGGATCTCTTTTTCACTCATGTGTGGACTCATTTTGGTCTCCCCTCCAACATTATCTTTGATCATGATGCTCGTTTCCTCAATACATTTTGGAAAACTCTTTGGTCTCTCTTGGGGTGTCACCTCAAATAATCCACTTCTTTCCATCCACATACGGATCAACAAACTGAAGTTGTTAACCATAGCCTAGTCCATGCCCTCCGCATTCAGTTTACCAAATCCAAACAGTGGGATTCCTCCCTCCACATTGTCCAACACAGTTATAATAGGGAAGTTCATGTTTCTACTGGCTTGTCCCCTTTCAAAGATTTATTTGGGTATCGACCTGCTGCCCTATGAGTTTCCTTTACAACTCCAACCTTATGGTACTCCCTGACAATAAAAATATCAAACATTTGCCTTGTCCTTTTTGCAAACCTTGGCTCGTAAACAAGCTCATGTTTATGAGGATTTACAAGCTTCCCAACATCGTTATAAGGCCCATCATGATGTGCATAGGAAGCCACTCTCTTTTTCCCCTAGTGACAAGGTCTGGTTTCATATGGAGTGCCAATGCTTTCAATCCCAGCGTTATCACAAGTTAAAACCCCTCCACTATGGTCCTTACACAGTTCTGCAGCAAGTTGGAGATAATTCTTATCTCCTCGACTTTCCACCACAGTTGGGTATTCACGACGTGGTAAATGTGAATAGTACCAAACGTTATGAGCCTCCACTCTTAGAAGAAGAGGTCACCATCTCACACCCCTCTTAGTTGGTTCCAAATTTCCAACCACCTCTCCTTCAGGGAACAGTGTTGGATACACACACCACCACTACTCGCACTCAGCAACACACTTCCTTTATGGTGGGTCGCAAGGGTCAACTTCCATCCCAAGCTAAATGGCTATCACAATTTTCCATGTCTCATCAATTTCTACAGTTTCTCATGGAAGTCGGGACACTTCCAGGCTTAAATAAGGAGGAATTGGGCAGGTTGGAAGGTGCACTCCCCAAGGAGGAGAGCACACATCTCGAGGAAGACCAACAAGGTGCTACCACAAAGGTGCACCTCCTTCTAGATGTATCACACTTCACCACAAAGGCCACATGGGGAACATCTCTACCTGGGAGTTTGGGCACAAGTCCCAAGGACCAGGAACTGGTCAACTAAGATAGTTGTTAGGGTTTGGGACCTTTTATAGTTATTGGTTAGTTAGAATCAATCCACTTTTGATTAGAACCATTATATTTTCAACCTATTTTGTATAAAGGTTGCCTATTCTACTAAATAAAACGAATGTATCATTTTGATTTCTCATGTCATGTGTTGTTCTTGTCTTTCTATGTGAATGTTCTTTTCCTTTCTATGCAGTATTGCAGATCAGTTAAACACATGAAGATCTAAGTGAGGGTTGGAGAAAGAGAAAGAACTTGTAAAGAGATATTATTGAAGAGTATTCCAAGCAATTGTTGAGTTGGAGACATTGGAGGAAGAGAACAACTAGCCCCAAGACGTGCAAAACCCTTCTCCATTATATGATACAAATCCCTATATCTAATTCAAATGAGTCGGATAAAAACCTGCTTATCTACTTGATTGATTCAATGAGAGAAAGCAAATGTATTCAAGTAACAACATCAAATCAAATACAATCAAATATTGGGGGGAAGAAAGGAGATTATATTACAAGTAGAAGAGATTACATCAATGAGATCATACATTGCTTATGAATGAGATGGTTCCAAATCCCTTCTCTCTGGGTCCAGTGCACTGAAGGGTCTCTCCAATCCAATGGTCTTCAACAAGTATTCAAAATCTCCCTCTCTTTGATCTTCCATAAGCAAATTAGGCAAGTAAAAGTGAGGGCGCCAATTGGAAAACCTTTGAATGTCAAAGAGAGAATCAAGATATCATAGGTTCCTATCATCCAAGGACCAAGATCCATAATCAAGTGTAAAGAAGGTCATATTATAGGCTTAGGTTTCCTCCTAGGATTTTTACATGAAGAAAATGCCCATCTTATGGAAAATTCCTGAAATATCCATGCTTTAGGTGGACTACAGGTGATCAAAATTGACCAAATCAACCTCACTACGCATTATGATTAATATTGACTCCATCAAAGGGAATCACATGGAATTTTTACCATTATGAGCATGATCATGTGTTTTTTAAGGAATAAGGGCACATATGAAAAATCAAGTAAAATGTATAATTAACAAAATTTCTTGAACATATCTCACTTAACAGACCACTATAGGAGTAAAATTGCTTGGTACATGTTAGAGATATAAATATTCTTAGATTAAAGTCTTTTATGAGTAAGAACACATGGTTAGTTGAATTGAAGAGTCGAGTCAGTTGTGGTTGGCAGATTGACTATTAAATAGGTGTATGTAGTGACACCTACTTTCTTCCCTCTTCTTCAATCTATAATGACATCAACTCCTACTATGTAAGGTCGAGTATTCACGGGTTCATAATGATATAATAAAGGTTACATGTTCCTAGTTCTATGGATTTGTTCTCACAAGACACACACACACACACACACATATGTGTGTGTGTGTGTGTGTTGTATATTATATTATGTAGTTTGTTGAGTATTGTATTATTTATTTGCTTATTGTTGTACAATTGTAATGTTAGTTTGGATTATCAATATAATCTATTAGATTTCAACACCAGTTTCATTTCTAGTTGTACTTGTCCAGGACTGGAAGGGTAATTGAAGAATTTAAGATGCATAGATGTTGTCAAAGAAGCACCTAGACAACTAATGGAAAACAAAATTGGAAAATTACTTGAGAAACAATGCAAGGAGAAACTGAATGACCATTGCGCAAGTAAGAGTGAAATTTTCTAATCTATGGCTTTGTTCTCACAAGATATATATATATATATATATGTGTGTGTGTGTAGTTTGTTGAGTACTGTATTATTTATTTGTTTATTGTTGTACAATTGTAATGTTAGTCTGGATTATCAATATAATCTATTAGATTACAACACCAGTTTCATTTCTAGTTGTACTTGTCCAGAACTGGATGGATAATTGAAGAATTTAAGATGCATAGATGTTGTCAAAGAAGCACCTAGCCAACTAGTGGAAAAGAAAATTGGAAAATTATTTGAGAAACAATGCAAGGAGAAAATAAATGACCATTGCACAAGTAAGAGTGCAATTTTTTTTATTGAAATTCACAAAATATTAGTCAGTTTCTAAAGAGATTAAGAAATTCATAGAAAGCACTAATTGGCAAGAAAAGAAAAACAACGAGAAATCTTGTCAAAAATGATACTTTTTGGAATAACTAATTTGGATGAGTGGTTTGAGAGAACTTATAAAGAATTTTGTGATTGGCAAGAAAAGAAAAACAACGAGAAATCTTGTAAAAAATGATACTTTTTGGAATAACTAATTTGGATGAGTGGTTTGAGAGAACTTATAAAGAATTTTGTGAATAACTAATTTGGATGAGTGGTTTGAGAGAACTTATAAAGAATTTTGTGAATATCAATCCCTTGAAGAAAAGACTTCCCTTTGCAAGGTTTCAAGAAGGTTCTACATTGATTTGCATGATATTCTTTTTCTGTTATGTGTTAACATTGTTGCCTAAAATTTTAATAGAGGAAGGAGTGGGACACATGGTCAAAAAAAGGCCAAGGTTACAAACACCATAAACTATAGATATTATCAAAGATTCTCGGTCCTAGGATTTTTCTAAGAAAGTAAAGACGAATTTGATAATGTAGACTAAGAACCCCATCATCATGCAAGAGTAAAATTTGGGGTCGAAAATGGGGGGGGCATCATGCAAGAGTAAAATTTGGGGTCGAAAATGGGGGGGGGGGTGGTTATTGACCATGAGATGAAGAAAAAAGGATAAATATGATCAAGAAAGCACGTAAAGAAAGAAAAACCCAAAAGTAGAGCTATGCCTATGAGAGGTTGAGAAAGTAGAAAAACATGTTCAATGGGTACATCAAGAGAGTATACAATAGATGAAGAACCAAAAAGAGGAAAGAAAGAATAATGGAACAACATGAAACCTCTGCCAACTTCTAAAACATAGAAAAAGATAGAAGAATATAGAATTATTGATCTAAGATAAGTTATAACTAGAAGAAATACTTGACAAAATGTAGACAGTTGTTTAGAAGAGGGGTGATGGGATGAGAGGATGTTAACCCTATTTAAGCTGAGACATGGAGACCAACTAGATGCGAAAGAGGAAACACCCTCATTTTTGTTAGGAAATAAAAATGTGAGAGAAAGTTAATATTTGAAATCATGGCAACAACACACATAAATCAAACAAGATTTATCCTGGAAAACCCTTACAGAAAAACCAACCAACAATAGATCTATTGTTTCCCCTAGCCAAACCCATCCAATCTACTAACCCCGATGAAGTGATCCTTCACTGCTCAACTCTTGACACATTACAATGGAGTATCACCAGCCTTTTAAAGACTTTCATTACATGTAATCTATAGGCTCAATACCATGGGTCACGAATACCATGTGCCCAAATCCACCATTGTTGACCTAACAACTTTGACCCTTTCACTGAGTCAAGTTTACTCTAACATCCCCTCCTTTAAACTTGACTTGGGGTTTCCCATGACCAAATCCGGTCAAACCTCCCTCAAATTTAAGTATATGAGAATCATGCATGCCCCCCCTATCACCTAGGTCTACATCTAGACTTTACCAGTGAAATTTCAAACCCATGGTACGCATGCCTAACTAAGTCTTTGTAAGATACTAGATCTATTATCATATCCGAAAACAAAAATATTGTAGAGAATA
>CBVK0101536983.1:0-14361 GCA_900067695.1 Picea abies | reverse complement strand
TAGTACTCGACCCAATATCTCATGGCACCAACTAAGGAGGCTAGACCGTGCCCTTAGTCGTACTACTCGACTACCCAAGTACTAGAGAGTATATTCCTAAGTGTTGTTCTTGGTGACATTATAGAAGTTAGGTGGTTGATCGGTTGATCTACGGAGGGCTTAAGGATATCTATGCAAATTCGTATACAAGCGTGGTCTGATGTGCTACCACTCAAAGGGGTACCAACAGGGGTTACAAGGGTGGCGAATAATGTGCGCTTAAGTACCACTTGTAGTTCCTGCGTGTATGCTTCCCTGACCATGAATTTATGCGTTGAACGAAAGATCTTTGTAGCTTTAAGATATCGTAATACGTCTCTACCCTGAAAAAAATACCCACAATTTTCTGCCAAGGAAAGTGCTCTGATACCACTTACAAGGTACAAGATCTATTATAATAGTCGAAAACATAAATATTGCAGATAATAACAACGAAACAACACAATAGATGAAACCACAACACCAAAATAATACCTTTATTGATAGGAAACAATGTTCACTTTCCTATTCGAGGGGGCAATCTCTAGCAGAGAAACACTCTATTACAATAATTCTCAACACAAAACTTCTCATGCCTTTGACTATTATTTATACTAAATCTATCTACCAAATGAACATTCTAGAGGAAGATCCTCTAAAAGAGGAATCTTCTACCAGGTCTTCTTACATTTGAATTATTCTTCCTCATTAATAGGCCTTATTAATATTGGTCTGTATTACATAGAAAATATATTATTCTATCTATGTGAGGGGTTAGGGAGGTACAGTTGTATGCCCATTTACATTCAATTTTCAACTCCATTATAATTAAAAAATAAATGAATCATTGTTGTTATCCCGACACTTATGTTGTCATCCTCTCGCCTTGTCATTGCATCTTGACACTTATGCCGCCATCATCTCACCTTGCCATTGCTTTGACCTCCAATTTCTTCTTTCATTTGTTGATAAATCTTCATGGCCTCCTTTGGCAACCCATTTGTGGATACTCATGGAATATCTCATTTACACATTCTATCAAACACTTTGTGTGCATCCTCCAAATTGTCGAACTTGGCATATATATCCACAAGATCACTCTCGCTCTCTATGGTCTTACACATTCATTCATCCTAATGGAAATGGTTCTCTTCATGATTCCCTGCATCAAACCACTCTCCTTGGAGCCAAACCACGATTGGAACTTCATGATAGTCTCATGCAACAACTAACCATCGCTCTGATATCAGTTGTTAAGAAATAAAAATGAGAGAGAGATAAAAATATAAATAACATAACAACAACACACATAAATCACACAATATTTATCCTAGAGAACCCTTACGAGAAAAAAACAACCAACAGTAGATCTATTATTTCCCTTGGCCAAACCTAGCCAAGCTAATCAATCTCCTGGCCCCGGCTAAGTGAGCCTTCACTACTCAAATCTTGACACATTACAATGGAGTATTACCAACAATGTAAAGATTTTCATTACATGTAATCCACGGGCTCAATACCATGATTCACCAATACCATGCACCTGAAACCACCAATATTGACCTAACAACTTTGACTCTTTCACCGTGTCAAGTTTACCCTAACACTCGTTGGTTCCTGGAGTGAAGTGTTGTTGAGAAGTGAGGCTAGCATGGAAGCAATCTAGATTAGCAATGAAATAGAGTTTGTGGATGTCAATTGTATGAGAGATGAAAAAAGAACAACAAACATAAAATAAGAGTGGAACAAAGCACTGTTGGAAACCCTATAGTGTGGACTGCATGTAGAACCTAGTCTTGCATCAGTTTAGAGTAAACTATATGAAATTTTTCTATTTCAAAATAGAATATTGATACAACTAAACTAGAATGAAGACCCAATGTTGGCTATATCTCTAGGGGGAGAAGACAATTGAATAATTATAAGAGTCAAGAATCTCGTGAAGGTGCTCCCATGTTGAATTTGATAAAAGAAGAAGTACAAAGTGAAGAGACTTATAAAATGAATTTCAGACAAGAAAACGAATCTTGAAAAGATCAAGGGCCAATAATAATTGAGTATGTAGAAAAAGAGTGTCAAACAAATCCATAAGAACCTATCTTCCCACCCAAAATTGTCAAAGAATGCAACCTCCTTGAAAGAAACCTACAATAAAAAAAAAGTTTATTTCTCAGGTCAAAAATTTCAAATAATTGATTCCATGTCCTAAATCAACTAGAATACAAGTGCCACTAGCCATGGCACATAATTATACAATTCTACTTACTATATACGAAGGTGACAAAGATCCTAAGAGGCACTAGTTCATTTTGAAACTTATTACGTGGAGTGTTGTAGATGTAATTGAGGAGACAAAGCAGGTGACATGATTTGTGGTAACCTAATACATAGATCCTTGACATGGTTCATGGATTTCATGAACAACAAAAGAAGAATGAATTATGAAATCAAATAAGATTTCTTATCATTCTTCAAAACACGGGATGCCAAGCACTTGCAAGCCCAAAAAATAAAATGAATAAAACAACCACTGCATGAAATTGTATGAGCTTATGATAAATATTAAAATACCTATTAAGTCAAATTCCATATCCAATAAACAAATATTTATTAGTGTAGAATTTTTTTGTTGGGATCCTATAAAAGATAAGAGTGCATTTGAGAATGCATTAAGTCAATACATATGAAGAAGCATCGAGGAAAGATCAGCATATATAGACATATGAATAATGGGCAAACTCATCGAATGACAAAACACTAGAAGAAAATTTAGCAACACTACAAAGGCCATACAAAAGAGTGAACCTATAGTGTACAATTTGCATCTTCAAAGACCATACAAAATAAGACTACACTTTTAAGGTAACAACTTGTGACCCTTCCAAAGATGTAAAAAAATATTGACTGAAATTTTTCATGAAAGTTGTGAAATGGTGACTAGTCATGATATAAGAAATTGTCCTTATAACATGAGAAATAAAAAAGAAATGGTGTGTTATTTTTTGAGAAAAACACACACTCAAATTCAAAATGATACCACAATGGAATAAAACAAATAAAGCATCATATCATTTATCATACATAAGCCACCCAAAAAAATCCAACACATAGATCAAACTTGAGATATAGAGGTCATGATTGAGGAGGTCAACAAGGAGCAGGAGGAGCTCGAGGCAATTAAGATGGATCATATATAAGATATTGCTTTATTTATTATAAATAAAATCATGTGAGCTTTACCTTCGCTTGAAAGAGAAAATCGACCTACAATATTGCAACCATTGTGTAGTGGGTGTTTAGTCACATGATGATTGCCCGATTATATTGAAAACATTGAGGCAAAGGAGGAATGTAAATATTTTGAAGGAAATTCTAAAGCACAAAGATATGAACTACAAAACATTATATGTTGTCACCAAATTTAGAGATAAACACATGAGACTATGCACTTATCTAGAGAATATCAGACATAACACGTTTGAAAACCAAGGAAGTATGTTATCCAAAAGCAACAAGATAGGGATAATATATAAAAGCAGACAATGAAATGTTCCACAAATTAGCTAATGAAGAGGACAATGAGCCTAGTTAGTCAGACTACACATAAAGAAAGGAGACAACAATGGAAGAACTTTTGACAATCCTAATTGAAGATTCCATATTGGCTATATTTTAGAATGGTTAAATCTACTTAAATGTTTGAACAAGAACACAAGTAAAAAATCCATAAATAATTTTTGTAAATTGATATAAGCTGAGTATTTGTATAAATATTATGACCCATAATATCGACCTTGAGATGGATGGATTCCTTGTTCCATAGGTCATATTCAACTTTGGCTCATAAGTGAACATTTTGTCAAAGTTGACTTGGATCGGTATGGGAAAACTAGACTTCGTTAGATCAAGAAAGTACTTGAAACTTGCTAACCAATGGTTTGTTGAACCCAATAGATTTTTTAAAGGTGCATGAACAAACATAATGGGGGTATCAACAATAGTTGACTTTGAAATTATTGGCTCAATTGAAGGCAATTTCGGATATGCGAACTTAGTTGGAATATCCTAGGGGGAAATAATGCAAGCAACCATCTCATTGGAAAAAGACAAAAATAAATTTAAAGGAAATGGTAAAAGAATTTCCATTTCCCTTAACCCAACATAGGGGAAGCCTTGGTCTAATCCCTTGGAGTATGAGGCAAACAAATATGTCATTAAAAGAATTTATCAAGTGTTGCATTGAACATAAGGAAACATAGAGCTAGATGTGAATGAGGAATTGGAATAAGAGCAAGAGAATGTTGAAGTATTGAAGCCATACATGAAGAAAGCATCAAAATTTGCTTATCAATGAAAATAGTTCCAAGTATTCAAGAGAAGAGGATCAAACAACCCACTAACCGGATTACTGTAGAAAACGAACCAAGTCACTTCCCTCAACTAAGAACTAAATAACACCAATCACTTGCAATTCATCTCAATGGAGCATCAAATAATGTGTAAGAACAAGGAAGGTTTCAAAACCTTGTGCATATCTTTGTTAGATAGGTTGCTCGTTGGTGGAATACTCATGCCTATCTACTGGATACAAAAGGGAAATAGAAGGTATGGTTACAACCATATTCATCCTTGGAAGAAGAATCAATACTGGGTCTAAACAAAAAACAAGAAGCCACTACTGCACTAGAAAACAAATGACATAAGAAAATCAACTAATGACCAAAAATGAAATATCGATTTCCTTTATTCGGTATATAACCCTGATGATGCCCATGCATGTGACCAACCATCAAGTGTAAATGCACCAAACACCTATTTAAAGCACATTTAACATATAATAAAAATAAAAAAATCAGCGTAGAACTTGTAGAAGAAGTTAAGTAAACCCCCAATCATCCAAAGAACCATGAAGAACCAATTCAAAAGCATATTAAAACTCATATATAAGAAGAATTAAGCACAATATGAAAGGAATTACCAATGACAACTAGAATGCATGGGTCCATCAACATTCCTCTAGAGGGAAAAGGTTGAGACACTCTTAAGCACAGTCAATGAAACTCTTTTATCAGAGTGACCATGAAAATTAACATGAGACTTCAAAGAATTAGAGATTTAAAATTAAAATAAATAGATTGGCAAAAAACTAGACTAATCTATGTGCTTGGGCAATAGTGAATGAACAATGGATTGAACAAATGACTAAGTTGGAAGCAACATGAATCAATTAATTAGGTGCAGCATAAACTTCAAGTTTTGATTGGTGGAAAGAAGAAGTTGCATAGTTTATTGTTAGTTGATGTCACAATGGAAAAATATGACTTGACTGGCAGATACAAATTTCCATAAGCCCCATTCATATGCTCACAGAATTGCCAAACAAAGGAGAGAAAGCACCAACACTAAAGTACACTATCATATTGTTTACTGCGTTCACTAAGCCAATGCAAGGAAAGAAATTGAAGGGCATGGTAATGAGTAGAGTACGAAAGTTGGAGACTATGTGGACTTGTACAATTGTTTCACTATGCCTCACTAAATTAGGTAGGGCATATGATATCACCATAAATTCATTATTAGCAATAAAAGGCATAGTAGACCATAAGAAACCATACAATTGGTCAAAGCATTTGGCTACTATCATTAAGAAAACCACGAGGAATGCAAAGAAATCACAAAATCAATAAAATTCCCCTCTCTACTTATATATATTACCATGAAAAGAATTGAACCAATTAAAGGCCCTAAATTCATAACAAAGGTTACACCAAAGATGTGGAAATATGCTTGTCTTGCTTCAAATTGGAGTAGAGAATTGATAAACCCCAACCCAACTCAAATATTGAATGAATGGGTAAAGTAGTTGAAGTCTAGTTGTAACATATGGAGAGTGAGCCAATTGATAATAATACATCTACCACCAAATGTACACATTCAACAAGTATTGGAGTTTACAAAAGCGTGGTCCAGACAAGGATTTGGAGGAGAGCCTCAAGAATTGGAACACTACCAAATAGTTGAACATGTGTTTTTCAAAATGTCTAGATAGAGAAACACATTCCAACCTATACTATAAAACTACAAGGTTTTAGTTGAAGATATTATCATGCATTTTACTTGAAGAGAAATTGAAAGAGAAGAGGAAGTTACATTATACAGAGTGCCTTTCACAATAACCAGAAGACCCACACCATAGTCAACTAAGAAGAAAAGTAGGGAAATAACAATTGGAAAGAAAATGGACAAATAGGAGCAACAAGGATTAGACAAGGAAATGAGTGATTCAAATTTATAAATGGTTATCAAAGGTATAGAATAAAACAACTTTAGTTCCTCTATAATTAAAAAGAAAATCTTAAAAGTTGCACATAAACATCCATGAACATTGAAAGAGGAATAAAAAAAGTCACTTGGCAAGCCCAACAGATCAACTTTAGAAGAAGTTAGGAAAACAAAGATAAAACTCATTGACCATGGGTTTTTTTAACCCATCGAAGTCCGTAAAGGCACATAAACAAAAATAATGGGGGTATCGAGAATAGTTGATTTCGAAATAATCAACTTAGTCAAAAGAAATTCAACATACACAGGCTTAGTTGGAAGGCCATGGGGGATAATAATGAAACAAACCATTTCATTTGGAAAAGACATATTAAAATTAAAATTAAATGGTGAAAGAATGATCAACCCCCTTAACTCAACATTGGGGAAGCCTTGGTTTAAGTCCATGAAGGAGGAAGCAAACAATAATATCATCAGAAGACTTTATCAAGAATTGCACTATACAAAAGGATACATAAAACCACATGTGAATGGAGAATTTATATTGGGATCACCTCTTTTTATTGGACACAATTCAAACATTGAATTTTATTATTAACAGGCAGAGAGATACAAGACTGGAGCATTTGTACTCAAAGAAAGCATCAAAATTTACTTCTCAGTGAAAGAAGTTCCAAGTATTCAAGAGAGGAAGATTAGACATAAGGAATATCAACTACAAGTATTTGGCACATCAACTACATTTATTTGGTATGTCAACTTAATGATGCCCACACATGTGATTAACCATAAAGATTAAATGCACCAAACAACCTATTTAAACGATGCTTAACTAGAAAATCAACACATAACTTGTAGAAGAAGTTAAAGAAACCCTTAAGCAACCAAAGAAGAGTGAAAAACTAGTTCAAAAGTATATTAAAGTTCAAACCGAAGAATAATTAAGCATGATATGAGAGAACTTACCAATGGAGATGAGAATGCGTGGGTTGATCAACATTCCTCTAGAAGCAAAAATGTTGAGATGCTCCGAGGCACAAATGAAGAAACTCTTTGATACCAGAGCACCCGTGGAAATTAACCTAAGAATTCTAAGAAATAGAGATTCAAAATTAGAAGAACAAGACTAAAACAAACCTTGGAGTATTGTATGTGCTTAGGTGACAATGAATGGGCAGTGGACTAAACAAATGATTAAGTTGGAAGCAATAAGAGTTTGAAATTACTTGGGTGCACTCCAAGTTGTAGGTTTTGAAGGGTTCAAAGAAGAATCTATAAACTTTATTCTCGGTGGGTATGACAATGGTAAAATATGGCTTGACCAACAAATACAAATTTCCATGAGGCTCATTCATATGCTTACACAATTGCAAGATGAAGGGGAGAAAGTACCAACAATGAAGAAGATTGTCAAATTGGTTAATAAGTTTACTAGGCCAATGCAAGGAAAGGCATTGAAGGGCATGGTACTAAGACAAGTACCAGACTTGGAGAGAAGATGGACTTGTAATATTATTTCACTCTACCTCACTAGATTATATAGAGCATCTATATTACTTTAAATGCATTATCAGTAGTAGAAAGTATGATTGACCATGAAAAAATATACATTTGGTTAGAGCATTTGGTTGTTATGATTAAGAAAGGTTATGAGGAATGTAAGGAAATAAAAAAATCCATCAAATTTCCCTCTCTACTTATGTATGTCACCATTCAAGGAATTGAACTAGTGGGAGACCCTAAATTCATAGTAAAGGGTACACCAAAGATGTGGAAATATGCTCAGCTTACTTCAAATTAGAGCAATAGAGATTTGACAAAACCCAACCCATCTAAAATATTCATTGAATGGGTAAAGTAATTGAAGTCTCATTGTAATAGAATGAGAGTGAGCCAATCGATCAAAATACATCTACCACAATATGTACACATTTTTTTTGACTTGCAATATTGGCAACTAATCGAGCTCGTACTCACGTGACACGGTGTCGAGTTTTTCGACTGCTACCACTATAACCTCTAGGCATGCTAATGTGTCCCCTCATGTGGCACATAAGGTAAGTCGATGGTTTCAAACCAATGACTTCACATAATGGAGTGCCTTAACAATATAATCCATCACTGACTGTTCTACACCCCGGGGGTTCACAATATGTACACATTTAGTTAGGATTAGACTTTACAAAAGCGCGGTTCAAACAAGAAATTGGAGGAGAGTCTCAAGAGTTGGAATTATACCCAACGATTGAATAAGGGTTTTCCAAATATCCAGACATAGCAACACCATCATACCTATACTATAAAAAGTCAAGGCTACAGTTGAAGATCTTATCATGCCTTTACCTCTATGAAAATTGAAGAAGATGATGAATTTTCTTTATGGCGCCTTTCACAACAACTAAAACATATACACCATATTCCACTAATAAGAAAAGGAGGTGAGCAAAGGAAAGAAGAAAATGGATGAAGAGGAGAAACAATAGTTAGACAATGAATCCACTAATCTAGATTTAGAACAATCATCAAAGTTATAGAAGAAATTGACTTAGTTCCCCTAGAATTATAAATAAATATTAAAAGTTGCAAAGAAGTATTCATCAGAATTAAAAGGTCAATTAGAAAAGTCACTTGGAAAGCCTAACATATTAATTGGGGAACAAGTTAGGAAAATAAAGTTAATTTATGAATCATCCATTGGAAAAGACTATGAAGCAAGTATTGAGAAAGCCTAGGACATTATCATTTAGGGAATACAATTCAAAACTACCATTTCCAAATAGGTTGTAGTGATAATCAAGAAGTAACAAGAAGATGAACAATAGTATAAGTTAGAGTAGGAGGAGAAAGAAAGACAAAAGAAAGAGCGGGAGGAAAAAGAAAGAGAAAGAGGAGAAAGAAAGACAACAAAGGAGAAACATCGATTGGAGAAAATGAAGCAACCAAAATACCAATTGACTCATCCCCCAAAGGACCAACCAACAAACAGTTGAATTGACCAATCAATAGAAAAAGACCACAATAAGGAAAAACAAAAAGACAAGCACTTGACTGGAAATCGAACAAAACACGAGTTGAATCAGCAAGAAACCTAATATCGAACTACTTAGATAGGTAGCCATTATCTTAATCCCGAAAAAATTGGTTTGGTAGGAGAAGACATATAGACATCAAGATCAAAGGTGACCCATCATTCAAGAGAGAATTGATAGAGAACCCTAAATCAACCAATGATCGACACCAAACTTGTCCCTGAGAGAAGCACAAATCTCCACAACACATGAAAAAAGTGAATAAGAGGAGTTAAACAAAGTTTATGTATAGATGATTTAAGCGTAGAACAACTGAAATAGATCAAAATGTATATTCTTTTGTTCCTTAGAATGCATTAGACAAAGAATTGTAAACTTGTTGTTGGCACGCAAGGGGAAGACCCGAGGTTCAACATTAATTCACCAACAAATCCCAAGATATCGACCCTTTCAACATCACCCACAAGCAGGTGAAGTATCACCCGAGGTACCTATGGGGAATGTAGGAACCAGGATTCTGTAGTAATGAAGGGAATGGAGTCCGTTCTAACATTCATTCTTACTTAACATTCATTCAACATGCAATATACCATGTGCGTGAAATCATAATAGCATAACAACGTATGACATATTCATCTTACTTAACCATTTAACCTATGCAAAAAACTATCAGATACATATTCATATTAACCATTAAACATCTATTACATGTGCACAACAAACAAAGTAAACCAACACATCATAACAATACACACACATAAGAACACAATCATTTAACGTGGTTCACCCCAACTGGGCTACGTCCACACCGACTAGATTCTTATATTATTTGTTCATGTTCAATCTTTACAATAGGTGTGCACTGCCCTCAAATAAGATACATTAGTTCTACCCCAAAATGACCTAGTCATTTGTGCATACAATGCACACTTTTCTCTTTTTCTCCTCCGTCCCTTCACTCTCATCTCTGACTCCAACAACAACTTAATGCTTTCCTCATAGCTATCTTCTACCCAAAACCCATACATATTTATACATTGATATTAGGGCTCAACCCATTACAAAATGGAACAAATGGTCTAACTACTACTAATTAAATTTTGCCTTCTACGCGATGGCTCCTGAATATGCGTTAACTGTCTTTCGTGTGTGCTACTCCTTTGTTGACTTGTCACGTGTTTTTCTCCTGTGCGATTCCCAAAACTTACCCAAAATGTCCTGCTTCAATAGGACCCAACAATCACATGTGGCTCATCTCGAGCCACTTCAATCTTTCTTCAAGGTCTCCATGAACTTCTAAAATTCCTCCTTTGCAGCTGTGATATTTTCTCTTGCTTGTGTTTCCTGCTACGCAATTCCCGCAACTGTCTCTGCAATAATATGGGTCTTCAACTTTTCCACACTTTCCTGTATTGCTTCCTCGACCATGCCCCACACAACTGCTACTTCTGGTGTCACCTTGTATGCTTTTTCCTGCAATGTTTCTATCTTTTGTATGCGATCCTACTGTCGTGCCCTCATCTGGTTCATTTACGAGTACAATTTTATATTCTCTGCAATTGTTGTCATCATCTCTGTTGGTGGAAATGTGCTCATCACTTCCTTAAACTTATACCCCTTGTCCTGTGTAGCTTGTAGCTTCTACCTAATTCCTTGTAGTTCCATGTCTTCTGTCAGCTAAGTCCATATTCCTATGCTTTCTGCGTATAACTTGGCACACTCTGCTTTAATAATTTTGATGTTCTCGATGATTACTGTTGTCGTCTTCTCCCTTTGCTCCCTTTCCTCTGATGGAGTGCTCGATATCTGTCGCACTTCCAAATCAATAATCTTTGTGTGGAATCCCTAAATGGCTTCACTGATCTTTGTCACTTATTCTTCTAATCGGGCATCTTCCTCCCTAGGAATTTATGGAATGATATTATAAACCCCCTGGACCACCTGTTTCAATCTCTTTTTTCTCTGTGCCGCCTCATCCCACTCTAGCCTAATTTGATCATATTTTTCTTCCAACACATCCTTATCTGTGACTCCCTTTGTCAACTCCATCGATGTTGACATCACACGCAATTGTAGTTCCTGCGTCACGCTCATTTGTAAACTATGCAACAATTCTACCGACAACTGAGATAGCACCAAGTCAATATGACTAAGTGCCTTTGCATGCCCTCATAATTCTACTGTAGGGAACTAAAAAGTTCCTACTGCTATCTTCATCACCCGTCGCTCTCTGGATGTTGCAGATGGGTGGGATGTCATTTTTTGTGCCTTTGTCATGGTCTCCATCTACTCCTGTTGGCATGTTCTAACTTTCGCAATCCTAATTGTCTCCAAAATCTGTCGCAGTGCAACAATATGCACTTGCACATCCAAGTGCCTTTCTTGTCGCTTCTATGTCACTTGCTCAAAATCCTCCTCCATAACCTCTTTCACTTGATCCATAATATTTTCTAAATCATCCTCTGGCAAGACCTGGGTGGCCACTTGCTTGATTGCTTTCCTCTTCTTCCGTTTCGGTATTGATATTTTTGTATCCTGTTCCTTCACTTCTCTCTCGGGCACTATATTGTCTTCTATTCTCCTCATGTGCCATTTCCTTCCCCTTCTTCTTCTTCTTCTTCTTCTTCTTCTTCATCTCCTATTTCTTCTATTTCTGGTTGTTGTTTCTCTTACTTCTTTGTTTCTGGTACTGGGGTTTTCTAATCGTCCTCCCAATCTTCTATGATCTGTCCCATGTCAACCTTTGTCAACTTGTATTTGCACGATAACCACTGCTGCTCTGTGTCCTTCTTGGCCTGATTGTACGTATGATGTCTTCCGGCTTTGAAGCGCATAATCCCCTTGTATACTTCTACTACCCGCGGTAGTATATGTTGTGTATTCTGGATACTCATCCAGATTACTTCCTTGTATACATAAAACCTAATGTTGTTATCTAACTACCTCTCCTTGTGTGCAGTAAGCCACAAGTTTACATATCTCGCTGCTAAACATGGCTTCTTCGTAGCTCCCAAAAATTGAGTGTCTTCTAGCTCCCTCCAACCCACTGATGCTATCAGTATTAACATCTAGGTATAATGAAATTCCATACCTTTGTCTTGAGCTTCCTTGCAATCTATCAAGAACTGGTTCAACATGAATGTTTCCCAACTCATTTGAACTCCTGTGACGCACTTCTCAAATGCCACTATCACACCTGATGGTACCTGATCCTTGCGACATTTCCTCAATAACTTGCAGGCTAACATCTGCATCATGAACCATACTATATTATCATTGATTCTTACAACGTCTAGATCGTGTGCACCTCTGAATGTGCCATACTTGTCCTTCATTCTTTCTACCAATGCGTTCTCCTTTGTCTTGTCTGTGAATAATAGTGATGGGTTATCCATGCAATCAATTATGTGTCTATGGATACCAATCTATCTAACCATAGAAATCCTTCATGCACACAACTAAGTAATAACTTGACACAAATATTTATCTCTGTGCTCCTACCAAAATGAAAAATATAAAAAAGGTTCAAAATACCTATTTTTTCCATCCCTGTCGCCCATTCCTATGGCTATACTATGACTGCTTGTGAATCTAAGGCGATTCTTACATTTTTTTACTTGTTTAGAGTCAATTCTAGAAACTCCTTCATATCTATCAAGTTGTGGTCTACATACCTCAGGTTTCCTATTGTGTCGAGCATATCTTGCTCAACAATCACACCTTATGGAAATTTTGGCTCGACCATTTCATACTTTGACTCTTTCTGTAACTTCACCTGCTTTGTTTCGGCTTTCTTGGTGGTACATAATCCCTTGGACAGTGAACAAGGGTTGACCCTAACGTTTATGCTCCTAGTGTTTCCTTGGTCACAGGTATCGATGTCTTCTTGGTGCTCTATTTCTTTGGCTGTGACAGAGCTTCTCCTGTCTTCGGTGGCGCCATTTCTCTCTAGAACTACTCATTTGAAAACTAACTTCTTCGGCTTTATCTATGTTCACACAGCTCTCTAATCTTGCTACTCTCTATGAAGACCCAAATGACAATAACTTCTTTTCGTCGACCCTTCAACTGCTTTTATCACTTGTCATCAGTTGTTTCTATTCTTCGCGCCCAAACCTGTAGTCTAATCCAACTTGTACTTCACATTCAATTATTTCCAATCTTGCTACTCTCTATGAAGACCCAAATGACAATAACTTCTTTTCGTCGACCCTTCAACTGCTTTTATCACTTGTCATCAGTTGTTTCTATTCTTCGCGCCCAAACCTGTAGTCTAATCCAACTTGTACTTCACATTCAATTATTTCCGTACTTTGTAATAAATTCAGCTTATTCTGTGGATCATGGTCGAGATCTTTCTAGTCTGTCATAGTCTCATCGCTACTTTCCATTTATGACTACGCATGTCCACTACTTCGTCATTATGATCGCTCTTTAATGTGTTTCCTTCCCTCTGCACATATCTTTGTCGCACTTCAATCTTCCTTCCCGCGTACAATTCCTTCCTCTTTCCACATCTCTACAACACTTTCTAGCTTTATCTCCTTAATCATTTATCCTTATGCATCACTTCACCCTTCAAATTCTCTTATTGCTTTTATTCTTTTCTTCTTATTTTTCTTCTATAATACAAGTACTATGGTACACAAACTGCACGCTCCTACTAGTGCACGGAAGTGCAGTTGTCCCTATACAATTTCAACCGACTACTGTTAACTAGTCCTTCTACAACTTCTTCATTTAGATTCTCCAGCTAAACATCACCTGCATCTGTCACAAACTTGATCACATATGGACCTAACCAATGCATTTGGAACTTCCCCCGGTGCTACAAAAACTTGTCGTCATAAAGCAAGACTAAGACTCCTGTCTGAAACTTCTTATGTTTTATGTGTTGTCATGCCATGCTTTCTCATGCGCTTTCTGAACTTGATGGAAACCTGCGACAAATCGATCCTCTTCCAACTCTACTATTATGACAATCTCTTCTCCACTGCACCACAATCTGTAAGCTCTGTCAGAGAAATAATGC
>CBVK0101536980.1:0-16225 GCA_900067695.1 Picea abies | reverse complement strand
GTACTACTTCCACTACTCTGACTACTTTTACTACTATCTTTACTTCCTTTACTAACTATAATTGACAAAGCTTCTGATCTTACCTCAGTTTTTGACAATGCACATGGGGTTGTGGGTTCGACGCAGAGTCTGATCTTAGTGGGATATTCTTCTACTGGACTAAGTTGATAGATCTTTTCTTCTGTGCATAGACTTGCTTCAATCTAGAGTATCACACCAATGTCTCTTTCCTCGTTTTCACTATGCTGCCCCTCTCTCTTAGACACAATCCTCTTCTTATTCGGTCTAAATCTCTTACCACTGCACAATACTCCAATCTCTTCATTCATCACACACTCTTATTCTCTTAGCATCCTCATCCCATCCATTCCTCATTCCTTCTCTTCATCCCTTTTTATGCTCATACCATCCCCTGGTAAGCCCCTAGTCCCCCTATGCAGGCAAATGCACTTAACAATCAAATTCCATTTTCATAACTCCCTTGTCGTACAATAACATCTTAATCCATGTAGATAATGACTTCAAGTATCTTCTACATAGTCCCTTAAATAATTCCCTTTCAACAACGCTATACGACTGAGTGCAATCTATATAAAATCCAGTAATGTAACTTCCCAACACACTTTCCAGCTAGTAATCTGTTGCGCGTGATATCTAATTGCTTATAGTATTAACTTGCCTAATTAACTCATGAGTCCATATCTTGGAACAACAGTACAAAATCTTCCGATCTGTTCAACTAATCTCTGGATCTACTCTGCTAAAATATTTGAAAAATCAACAAAGAAAATTTCATGCAAATTTGTAAACACATCCTTTGTATCCATTTCTCTGCGTTGATCCGTGGATTCTTATTTTGGTCTACAAAAAAATTGATCTCCTTTGTGCCCAACCATTTTCCAATATCCTCCTTAGTAGACCTCCACATACCCCTCAATCGCAGGTCTCGGTTCCTGTCAACATAACCATTTGTTGGGGCGCAGTGGGCAGACCTGAGGTTCAACAATAATTCACCAACAAATCCCAAGATACCCACCCTTTTGGCATCACTCACAAGCAAGTGAAGTCTCACTCGAGGTATCTATGGGGACTGCAGGAACTAGGCTTCCGCAATCATGAAGGGAATGAAGATTGTTCTAACATGTATTCTTACTTAACATTCATTCAACATGCATTATACCATGTGTGTGAGATCATAACAACATAACAACATATGCCATATTCATCTTACTTAATCATTCAACTTGTGTGTGGAACTATCAGATACATATTCATATTAACCATAAGCATCTATTACATGTGTGCAATAAACAAAGTAAACCAACACATCATAACAACACACACACACACACATCAGAACACAAGCATTTAACGTGGCTGACCCCAACTGGGCTATGTCCACAACGACTACTTCTTATATTATTCGTTCATGTTCAATCCTTACAACAAGTGTGCACTGCACTCAAATAAGATACATTAGTTCCACCCCAAAATGACCTAGTCGTCCGCGCATACAGTGCGCACTTAGCTCCTTTTCTCCTCCATCCCTTCACTCTCATCTCTGACTCCAACAACAACTTAATGCTCTCCTCATAGCTACCTTCTAGAAAAAACCCATAGTGGACAAAATGGTCTAACTACTACTAATTAACTTCCACCTTCTACACGTTGGCTCTTGAATATGCGCTAACTGCCTTCTGTGCGCATTGCTCCTTTGCTGAGTTGTCGCGTGGTTTGATTCTGTGCGATTCCCAAAACTTACCCAAAATGTCCTGCTCCAACACTTACAAAGGTTGATTAAGAAAGAAACTAACAAGAGATTACACAAGAACAAAAGAGGAATAAAAGAGAGAAGAGACAAGGAGAAATAAATATTACATGCATTTGAAAATAAGAATCAATAAATCCTAGCCCTACCAACATTTGAAGATGGAGGAAACCCATTAGTGAGTATGAAGACACTCACTATGAATAGTTTGAATAAATATGGAGAATTAGTAGATGAACAAAAAACTACTAAGCACAATCAAACAATGGACACCATACATCAAGAGTATGTTTGGGCATCTCTAAAGCTTATTGTAACAACAACATGCAAAATTGAGAAAGTTTGTTAAAGTTGGTTAATATTCTATATGGAAGTATGCAACACCAAGAAAGATAAGTAGGCTAATTTGATTTAGTTGGAGTAGACAATACAAGAACTCACTATTGTACAGGCAAGGAAGATTGTGGAAACTCAATTGGAGTTTAAAAAACAAGCATTGCAAGAACTGCATGAACAAGAGCTAGAGTGGTTGTTGGAAGCACAAATGATTCAAAAGCAATTTGAAAACTAATAGCCTAGATCTGTGATGCTTTAAAGTTAATTGGAGAAACTTTGGTTCATAAAAAGACACTCTAGAAAAATTGCAAGAAGTATAATTAAGTATAATTAAGTGACAAGTTACAACATTAGGCATAACATCGGAACACCAAGATGGTGATTGAGAAAGCACTTAAAGTCTGTAAATCCTTTGAATATCATCTTAGATCTCAAAACCAACCATTCACAACACTTGCATGAAGACAAGTACATAATACCGACAAGAAGCACCAATGGAGAACTCACCACCCACATAAAATACGTCTAAATGATTCACAATTTTGACTAAGTTTTGATTTTTGTTGGAAAATTTTGACCATAAATTGAGAGTCTATATTTTTAGGTAATTGCTTCACTTCTTCGAGATGAAGAAGGTTTTGAGGTCAGGGGATATGTTAAAGATATAAATATGCCTAGATTAATGTCTTTTATGAGTAAGTATGTGTAGTTAGTCAAATTGAAGAGTTGGGTTAGTTGTGGTTGGCCAATCAACTACTTAAAAATGGTTTATAATCATAAGTACTTTCTTATTTGTTATTCAATATATAATGGCATAGATTTCTGCTATGCAAAATTGGATATTTATGGGTTCAGAATGATATAATTAATGTTACAAATTGCTAGTTACATGCCTTTGTTCTCCCAATATCTATGCATATTTTGTGTATTATATTTCGTAGTTAGCTAAGTATTATATTCTTTATTTTTGTATTGTTGTACAATTGTAATGTTCCACTAGATTTCATGTGCACTATATCTGATTATAAATGCACATGCAAGCTAAAGTATAGTAATAAAAAATTCCCCCTAATGTATGAGGTTAGTAGATCATCACATCACTGAAATATATTACATTTTTTCCTCAACAAAATTAACTATTAAGAGACTAAAGGGGAACTCACCTTCCAAGTGAAGGACAAGGAAACTGTCAACACATAAATAAATTGTAAGATAATCATAGTTTATTTTATGAGTGGGGAATACCCATGCTCATGCTTGAATCGATTCAAGTATATCATATGAGTTGATCATGGGGAAAAACATTTGGAAGGACATGCCAAAGTACATCATATAATTGATTTGTTGTGCAACAAAATGGGAAGGTTGTGCCCAAGTACATAAATATCTCAATACACAATCAAACATCCTATAACATCAATGGTATAGTCTTGCCAAGGTGGATAGAACAAAAATGAAGAAGATGATACCCTAGCTAGAAAGGGGCTAAAACATATGAGGAACTCAAACTGTGGCTAAAAAGAGATCCAAATATAGACTCCTATACCCAATGGAAAGGACTGACACATGCTTTGGGTCTTTGACTAATTCTGGAACACTAATACCATCAAGTACAATGTCCCTGTGTGATAAGGAGTTGAAGTTGAACATGGGAGAAACCATTTAATAAAAAATTAATAACAAAATCCTTGCTAGCCATAAGATAACCCACCAATGATGAAAATGGGCACCAAGGTTGTAGTATGATCCATACCTAAGATTGTGAATAAATGATCTAAAATAAAACATTGAATGGAACCATTTGGTTAGGGACCAATGATGATAATACACTGGTAAACACAAGGAAATACCACCAATGAGAAAAAAAGAACCCAAGGTATTAAGCATCTAGATCAGATTCTTGGAGAAAATGTGTCATGGTCAATGATGAATTCCATCAACCAACACAATGTAAGAATATATAATTTGATGAATGAATAAGGCATATACTTCACACAAGGGAACATGCCAAACATGGTAAGGGTGACACGAGACTTCCCTTGAAAAAAATAAACAAGGAAAAGACTGACTTTGGGAAACAACCAATTCTAAAGGAAACCGCGAAGAAATAAATCACTTGAGGTTGAGAAGAAGATACAAGAGAGAGATATTTTATGGTCATGATTAGTGAATCAAAACTTAGCTTCGAAAATTAAGGAGGTAGATAAACCTCAATGATTATGATGACCAAGTGTAAGGACACAAATGAATATGCTCCAATGACTACACCACTTGCATCATACTCCACTTGGAGCACATCCTCAAAATTCAGGAACGACATCACTAGGCCTCTATTATCCTCCCCTCCAACATCTCAACATGTCTTTGTGCTCATGCACTCCACTACAATATTTGTACCTTCTTTCTCTTGTCATAGGTGCACAAATTCCATAACCCTCTAATAAACTTCCTCTAAAAATTAGTAGTGCAATAATAACTTCTTATCTCACGCACAATGTGCAATACCAACCAATCTAGTCTAGCCTTTACTTTGTCTGGGTATATATTCAATCCTCAACACATGATAACAAAATCCAAATAAACCAACAATTGCATGAATAACCCAAACTTCTTCAAATTTATTTGCAAATTCTCCTTATCCAAAACTTCCAACACCAATCTGATATATTGCAAATGCTCACCTCCACTACCATTATAAATCAAAATGTCATCCAAGTACACAACAATGAAATTACCTAATTAAGGATGCAAAATCTTAATTGTTAACCTCATAAATGTACATAGCCAGACCAAAATGCATAACCAACTATTCATAGAAATCATTATTTGTCATGAATACAATCTTCCATTCATCTCCTTATTCAATTTGATGGTAACCATTCTTCAAATCAATATCGATGAAATATATTACACTACTTAGCTTGTCCAATAAGTCATCAATCCTTAGCCAATGAAATATCTAATTCATTGTAGTCATGTTTGCATCCTGCATTTGACATCCATTTTTTGAGTCAACAATGTCAATATAGCACACAGACCCATGCTTTCCCATATCAATCCTCTCGACAACAAATCCTCAACTTGGCAATTTAATTATGCACTTTCTAGTTGTTTCATCCTATGTGTGACCCTATTTGATAATATAACTCTTGGCACCAAATATATCTCATGTGTGATCTTCCTTCTTGGAAAAATATCATATAGAAAATATTCTCTCACAATGTCTATGAACACATTCAACAAACTTCTTACCTCCTTAGGAATATGTTTCACGTGTATGTTTATTTCTCCTTTATCATGTTGCTAATCTTTCACATTCCTAGAAACAATTGCATAATGATGCTATGCACCTTTTACAACATTTAAGAATTATTGTATGGTCGTCAACAACACTTATCTTAGATCTTAATCCTCAATAGGCAACCATTGTAACTTTCTCCCATCCTTCAAGATGGTATACGTATTCTTCCTCCCATCATGCATGTGAAACAATTAAACTGCGATGATATTCCCAATAACGATTGACATACATGCATCCATACAGATTGCATCACACAAAATCACATCTTTGTACTTACCAATGTGAAAGGACACCTTACATCGTCAATTACAATAGCCTCATCTCCTTTCTAAAACCAGAATAACTTATAAATTTGGGATGCTTATATTGCACTAATCCTTGTTTATCAACCATCTTTATTACCATGATATTATTTGTACTACTAGAATCATTAACACCCTTGAAACACTTACCTCCACATTTGCACTTGGTTCCAAGGATATTCTTCCTCAACCACCTCTCTTCCTCTAGTGTCTACTATTATGCTTGCACTATCTTCATTATACACAACATCAAAATCTCTCCTCATTTTGTTGCCACTACCACTAAATTATCTTGTTACACCTCTCCCTGGGATAACTACATTCTAGCCTCATTAATCTATGTTCCATCCCTCTATATGCATTCAAATGATCTATGTCCTTCATCTTCATAGGCATAACAATAATTTTTTCCCCTGTAGCCACCAACTTTTTAGCCTCTACCTTACAATCGACCTTGAGTTTGATGTTTATTTCTCCTTGATGTGCTACCTTCTCTTTGTGTGAATCATCTATGCACAACAATGAACCTCATCTACTACCTCAATCACCTCTTCCTCTATTGGAAATCCTTGTATTGTCATTGCAAGATGGGTTTTCTTATACTCTTACATCTAATTGATATGCTTCTTCCATTGCACCTATCTTATGTAGCCTTATCTCATCTAGTACTACACACTTCGGTGCATTCATATACCTTGAGAATCTCTAGTTCTCATCCTCACCATGCCCTGCATGAATAGAAATTTAATAGAATTCCTCCATATACCTCTACGCATTTTGATCATTTTGTTTCAAATTATGCTTATGGTATGAATAACATTTATATGTAATCCACCAAGAAGAATTTATTCAAAACTTGGACATCATCTTATTCCAAGTCTAGATTGTCTCTTTGTTCCGATGAGCCTACTCACATTGCACAAAATCCCACCACATAGAAGCATGCCCTTTTAACTTTGTGATGGAAAAAATCACTTTATTTGAGTCCTCACTCCTCTCATACTTGAAATATATCTCCATCTCACTCATCCAATCCATTGATGCTTCTGCTTTCATACTTCCATAATACTACTAGGCTTTGACTTTGGCTCCTCATTTGTTCTTCAATAATACAATCCACTAGGTTGTGGCATCTCCTTCTTGTTCATATTATTTTTCTTTGTGTTCTACTTAAAACTATTGGTTTCTTGATCTCCACTCTATTGTCTTGTTTTCAAATCCTTAATTCTTCTTCTCACTTGCTTGTATAAACCGATTTACACCAAATTTTTATGATCTTATTGTCATTGTTTCAATTCTTCCCCTATGAATTCTCACAATTCTAGGGAATTCTACCTTTGCAAACCCCAAAGGTTTTGTCTATCATCAAAATTCTGAATCACTAACTCTAATACCAAAATTCTTAATTACATGTTCAGATTCTCAAAACTTCATTTTATCTTAGTAGGGAATAACAATAGGGTAATGGTCCCACAAAAATGATGTGAAACATTAGGGAAATGGTCCCACAACTCGAGCTTAATGTGCCCAGAATAGACCACACGGAAGTTTTATAGAAAAGTTCAAACGAAAAAAATATAAAGAACATTCACAAGACTTAATCCAATATATAGCTTGACATACATATTTAGAAGTGTCTACCCATTCTCATTATTCATATGAAATTAAATATTTTGGGCTTGTTGAGTCCAGGACACACCCTAAATGTTTTTGAAAACTTTGGGTACCACTTTCTTCTTCAAGTTCTTTGTTCATCTAAAAAGTCAATTTTTGTTTTATAATTTTGACTAATCTCTTAGAACGGTTAGTCATGCTTCACCTAACTCTTCTCAATAAAACCCAAATTTTTTCCAAGTCTTTGAAGTGTTTTCACTTAATTTTTTATTGCGTATTAGGGGTTTTTGAAATTTTCATCGACAAAAAAATTATACTTTCAGCGCTAATGGAAAGTTCAAAAGTGATGCAATGAAAAATTCAAAAGTTCATCGATGAGGAGCACAACATGAAATTTTTTGTGTGTGCAGATCATTGGCAAGCTTTTTGACTTTACATCAATAAAGTTTTTACAAGCATTTGTGAGAAGTGTAAAAGTATTTGTGAGCATTGATCGTCGATGAGTGTCAAAACTTTTTAATAAACAATAGTCTTTACGAGGGTCGATGGAAAGTTTGAAAAAACAACGATCACATAATCTTAAAGACTTGCCTACGAGCGCTTATTGATGTTAGCAACCAACTTTGGGATAGAGGGAAAATTTTATGTCATAACGATCAAAAGTTGAAAAACACGTATGATAGAGTCCATCGTTGTGATTTCAAACTTATCTCAACTCACCAATTATCATGTTTTGGGATGGATTTCGAGAAAATATACAATCACTCGTCCTTTGAACTTTACAAACGAGTCATTTTGGAAAGGGTTGTTGATATATCCAAAGGTTATGTAATACCCATCACTTGGTCTCGAAACTTTATCAAAACACCAAAGTGCAAACCTATTCCTGATGGAAAATTTAAAAAATTAATTGATAATCATTGTTCACATATCATCACTATTGGTTTTAAGTTTGGGTTGTTGAACTGTCAAATTGCCATGATTTTTCTCAGGATTCACATAATCCAATTGAGTTTGAACTCAATTTTGTCACGATGAAGCAGGATTGTGTCTAGTTGTCCATAAGTTTTCAATTTGCTACCATTTGGGATTATTGAATTGATGATTTAATAGTGTGAGCTAGGAATTGAGAATTGTGAGTTGAGAATTGATTGTTTGTGAGTTTGTTTCTAGTTAAATCTAATTTATCAGCGTAAATATACTCCTATCCTAGAATAGTTAGCTTAGTCTCTTGGTTTCTTCATATCTTGCAAGCCACAATCAAGTTTCAATTATAGAGCTCAAAATGCGCTAACCTCACTTGTATCCCTTATACAACATTGCTATCAATTTGATTTCTAGGTACGTTTCAAGACTCCATGACGCTTTGGTTGAAACCAATTTGAGGAATTGAAAAAATGTAATTTTTGTTTCTAGTAGAAAAAAAAATATCCTCTTCTTCTCAATTTCTTTTCAAGTCATTATGATTTTATCTCTCATAATTAGTTCAATCTAGAAAATAATCAAATGTTGTATAAATTAAGATTTTTTTTACTGTTCTTCCAGACACAATGCCTCCAAGAAGGGATTCTACCAGAATGCCTAAGAAATCACCTAAGGGGAAAAATCCCATGGAGCACACAAAACAATACACCAAATACCCATCGATGTTGAAACCACTCAGAAGGAGAATGTTGCAATCATCCAAATAGCCAAACTAGAGATGGAACCACTGAGACGTATTTAAAAAGATATTGATGCCAATATAGGTGTTCAACTCCCTTTCCTAAGATGGGGAGAGATGTATAGAAAATTCCATACATAACGCTACCCTAATGTAGTACCCCCAAGTGATCTTGATATGAGAGGGGTAGATGATCTATTCTTCATCAATATAAGAAAATCTCGTTTGTGTTATGTTGCAGTGAGAACACCAATCATGCCTTCTTCATAGGCCATTGATTGTATAATCTCTTATGCCGACACATAGAACATAATCATTTTGAATGAGCAGGGTAGATGCATAGGTTCCTAACTACCATCCAAGTTAGAGAAATATTATAATATGCTACAACCTAATTGTACATGATCAAAGGTTTTGTGGATCAATTTAACAAAGAACATCACACTATGAAGATCCTCTCTAGCTAGTGGGTTGAGGACAAGAGTTTTTTCGAGAAATTTGATGGGGTATATTCTATTACCAATTTGAGGAAGCCTTATGTGTACATAATGGATTTGATAGTCAGAAGGATTGCACACATTTCAAATGTGCATGGTTACCATTGGCATACACAGTAGTTACCACCGGTCGTATGCTTAATTGGCCAACTGTTCTTTCCCATTATTTAAATAGAATGATAGAAAGAGTGCAAAAGGCCAAAGCTAAGCCAAGGGTGTACCCACATTCTACATGGCCTCTTACCTCATGGATGTGACTTGTGCTACCAATGTTCACTTAGGTGTAAATTTGATTTGGCATGTCCTCAAAGTGCTTGGTGCACTTGTATTGCCAAGTACTTTGGGAAAATAAGTACAATAAACATTATGCAATGACCTATGATCAATTCTTGGATCCTCTCTATCGTCTCATTGTCTAAAAATATAGCTCAAGATTGGCCAAAGATTCTATGAAGCTCATTAGAAGCATAAATAATCAATATCTCTAGGAATAGTATACATATATGAGACTTTATGGCGTTAGTGGTGCTCCTCATTTGATGCCTAGGTATGTGCCCAACATATTGGTCTTGGGTGAGATAGCCTATGAAACAATCATGTAGGGTTTCAATGATTCCTTACTTAAAGAAGCAAAAAAGAAGATCTCCATTCCTTATAATTTCAGTTTGGGACATTATCGTTTAAAATATCCAAAGCAAGCTAGGCAAGAAGCTAGTTCTATGTTGGAATATCGATTTCCCCAAGGACGGTTTAGAAGGCATGCCCACTTGGGATTGTGGCAAAACAACATGAATTAATTTCCTTATCCCAAGGATACACTAATGAGCAATCATAGAATGAAATTCCATTAGAAATTGGTAGAGACCGGGAAGATGTCAAAGACAGACTGAAATCCCAGACTTTGCAACTTTCTACAACATGACTTCATATGACCATATGGAGGAATTCATAAGCAAGTTGGATGAAATGGAAAGGACAAGGAAAGAAGAAGAAGACCATATGAGAGGTGAGGAAATCAAACTAAGAGAGGAAGCGTAACTGAGAGAAATGGAGGAGGAACAAAAAGACAACAAGAAGAAGATGAATTAAAAAGAAAAATAGAGGAATAAATAAGGCAAAAGCAAGAATAAGTAGATGTTATAATGTTACAAGAGGCCAAGAGAATAACAGTTGAGGCTGAAGTTAGAAAAAAGGCTTTGAGAGATTTACAAGAGAAAGAAACATCAGAAGAATAAGAGGAACATAAAAATAAAGAGGAGGAACAAATATTACAAGATGAAGAACAAAGAAGAAAAGGGGAAGAAAAAACAAGAGAGGAGGAAGAAAGGAGAATAAAGGAAGAGGAACATAGAAATTTAGAAGAAGAAGAAAGAAAACATAAAGAGAGGTTCATAGTTGAAGAGAAGAAAAGAAAACAAGAGGAAGAAACGAAAAGGGAGGAGGAAGAGACGCTCCAACAAGAAGCAACTCAAGAAGAAAAGGACAAAGAAGGTATGGAAAGTGAGACACACTAATACACATAACACTTTCCTACACAACAACCACCACCATCTCCTAGCAACATCATTGATCTAACCAAGGAGGACGTGGTCATTCCCAAAGAATGAAATAAAGGTAAGGAACCCATGTTAGAGCAATTGCACACTCGAGGAATCTTGGTGAATGTTTTATCTTGGGGCGATCAACCAATTTTAGATCCTTTGGAAGAAGTTGCTAGCCTAGAATTGATAGCCTATAACAAGAGAAAGCAGGCAATAGTGAAACAAACTCATAAAAGAAATAAAGTGGACTTAGATACCTATATCCTATGTACCACCAAAGAACCAATGATTGATACCTATATAGCTATCTCTTATGCCACTATGGACAAGGAAAAAAATGAAGCAGAAGAGATTCAGAGCCTTGGGAAATAAATTGTTTTTCTTGAAAATCAAGTGAAAAACTATAAGGCCTCAAAGGACATGGTCAAGAGTTTCATCAAGGAAGTATTGGAAGAAGATAAAATCAATGATCAAATCAAGAAGGACTTAATCTCCAAAGTTTTGAGCTAAAAGAGTAGAGAATGCAACTATCCATACTTTACAAGGAAAACCTAATATGGAAAGAGCAACATGCTAAGTTACAAGACCAACTGAATTTCTATTAAGAAGATTAAAAAAATAGAGGTCAATAAGCCCATCCTATTAGGATGTTGAGTAAGCTTGAATTGTATGGGATATAATAGACCATCAACTTATGGGGTAGAATGTCACATGAGTCACAAAAATAGATTGAGGATGAGTGGTTGGCCTAGATTAAAATTTGGGATATAATAGAACATACTATTGTACCATGAAAGCTTTCTAGCTTCGACTCACTTGAAGGATTCTCACTAGGCACAAAAGTATTGAAGCAGTTCGAGGATGATGTACAAAAGCATGAAGTAGATGTTAGGGATATTTCTTCTCTAGAGCAAGGTCATCTCCATAAATCTTTGACCGTTGAAATTAGAAAAACAACTTGATTAGAATCTATTTTTCCTAAAATAGAAAAATTATATCAAGAGATTTGAGAGTGAAATTCCCATTTTGAGATTACCTACTTAGCAACATGTATTTCTCTATCTTAATTTATGTAATGATTTATTTAATCAATGGAAAAATATGACAAAAAAAAATGTAAAATATCCAACTCCTAGTTCTCTTGAAGTTTAGTTTGAGAAACAATTTGCATGGTTATTTTTGCACGTACATTTTTATTTTATAAATATGTAAACCAAATTCTTGGAAAAGGATTTTTGGCTATGAGGGTATCTTTCCTTCTTAACTTAGCTTCTTGGCTAGCTTGTCTTAATGGTCAGTGAATCTATACGATCAATTAAAAGTAGTTAAGTCTTGTCTTTTCTATTCGAGTGGAAGAAAAAAGGTGGAGAGAGCAATGGATCGATTGATTGGGGCTGAGCGGTGTAAGCATAAGGCTCTACGAGGATATCTTTTTGAATTGATTCATTGTCCGCACCCACTACTCTTAAGAATTGTAACTTTTAATTAGTTTCAAGTTAATTTAGAAGCTTTTCCTTAAAGTCGAAAGACATTTTGTTGGAGATTCTTCATGGATCGATTTTATCAATGGATTACTTTGCTATTGATTTGATTTATTGCACATATGTCTAGTATAAATTTATGATTATGTTTAAGTTATCTTATGCTATCATATATAATTTCTTTCAGATATTCAACAAATCTATTAAATGTGTTTTATGGTTGAGCTTTAATTATTATTTCTTATTCCATAATTAGTAATGTGCCATTTGCTTTAATTAATTGTAGAATTATTTATGTAGTTAGTTATGGATAAAATGACATTCTTTTCGTGATTTTCTTTAGATTTATTTTTATATTTGTTTAATTATTTTTCCTGCAAATATTTCTATAGAGATAATTTTCTTGTAGAATTCATTCTTAGGAGAACAAAATTGTAGAACTATTTCCATTTACTATTTCTGAGAGTTACCTCTTAAAAATAGATTTCCTTCTATTCACCCAAGTCAAATTTCCATCTTGTTCACTATTTAACAGAAAAAATCAAAATAGTAGAAATATGTAGAAAATGAAACCTCCCACATAAATCCATCGATTAGTTGTTGGACCATAACCCAAAGGATTATTACATTCAACATGGAGGAGTCTAATTGGGCCTCTTCCTTGGGTTTAATCCCTACTATCAAGATTTTGGAAATCTAGCCTCCTCAACAAGACTATCTCAAGCTTTCAAATCCTCTCACCCCTCTCACTTACCAAGGATTCTTCCTTTTCAAATTCCACACCTCTCATGCGATGTCACTATGCACACAATTTGCAACTATAGATTCTTTCTTAGCCACTCAGATATTCTAACACTAGAAACATCCTTTCACTTTTGTACACCTCATCCTCAGGCAACCAATCACTCTATACCACTTTCTTGACTTGATTGTGACTCATTCTCTCTCATAGAATGTTCTTTTCTTCTTTCATTTGATGTTAACTTGTTCTCTCATAGCCACCTCATTTTATGCATTAGCCAACCCACTCTCTTCCTTCTTGCACTGCTTTATTCACATCACCCTGGACCTTCGAGCTTCTGATCGCTTCAACTACCTATTTGGAACAATCCAACTTCATCCTTTCTTATCAAACCTTGTTGCCACATTGACACCCTTTTGATTCCTCATAGTAAAAAAATCAACTTCCTCTTATATGCACACTACACTTTGCTTTCCCATGCACTCTCAATCTTGTGCTCACTACTTCATTTGCGCACCAAATTCTATGCACCTCCAAACATACTTCACATCCTATGCACACTTTTCACACAAAATCTCATATGCCACATTTGTAAAGCCTGTAGCACTACCCTTCCTGACTGGCCAAAGCTACCAAAGATGTTTCAAGACAATTAATTTTTGTAAATGCATTTGATGATATATCTTTTACTTATATACTATAGACTAAAATGTTTTTAGCATTGTAATTTAAGGTAATATTCGCCAATCATTTCCATTTGTCATGAATTAACTATGAGTTTGAAGTATACTATTACGATGTTCATCATGACTATATATATATATATATATATATATATATATATATATATATATATATATATATATATAAGAAGTTGCCTTTATTAGAGTAATTGAACATGGAAATGGTGTTAGTAATTTGCAACTATTAACTTAGTACATCATCAAATTTATTTTCAATAATCTTCACATTCACAATCTCGTCAAGATTATCAAGTGCAAGATGGTGTTTCCTAAAGGGAAGAAGGTGTAAATAACTCTCATGTTTTGGGCATCTTATAATGCCACATTATCAATGCGACTAGTTTCGAGCATAGATAGTTCTAAATAAATGAAGATTGGCAAGTTTCAAATTCAAACAAATCCAAGAATATCATAATCTTATTTTTAGAATGTCAAATATGGCTAATTGTAAAACGTAAAAAGACAATTTTATAACATTATTAAAAAGTTCATTACATCGAAGGCATTCTTTTAAGGGGATAAACTCTCTCAAGCTTTCGTCGTATGTTGATGGCCTATGAAACATCACCATTTCTTTATACTCTACAATGTATTATACCTCACCACATGTAATCCATGTTTCCCACCTCTGGCTTGTCACATCCCTCATCAACCATCGACTCATTGCACTCTCGTGCGACAAAATCTTGGAGAAAGAGAAATGCATACAAAGGTAAAAATATTTGCTTGTGACCTAATGGACCAGGGACGATTTTGTAAACAATACATGAACTCCATGAGTAGATGGTGTTTGGTGGGTAAAGAATGGACAAGTAAAGGTCAAACAAAGGCATCCACAAACCCCCTCGAAAGCCTCTGAATATTCATGTTTTGAAAAAGGCTCGGGTTATGCTAGATTTTGGTTGCTTTGCCTCAATTTGTCAATATAATTGATTTTTTTCGTAAATTGAATGGAGGATATTTTTCATAAACTATCACATAGAATTATAGATTAACAAAATTTGGAGCTTATCTACGTTGCATGGAAGTTTGGGTGTCAAAATTTGACATATGAAGTGGTTTTAAAACTTTTTCATGACTTCAATAGAAAAAAATGTTGCCCCTAATAGCACAATCCATATAGGGTGCTCATTTAACACATGCATGCACCCAATTTGTAACAAAATATAAAGTGGAGGCAATTGGTTGCCACAATTAGAAGAGGGGGGATATGGGGAATCAATGTAATTGGAATGTTGGACTTTGACAACATTGAGCAATGTCATATAAGGGTGTTGATGACTTTCATATTATGCAAGTGTAATTTATGAATGAGTTATATTATTTTTAATATGTCAATGAATGATCAAGTTACTATACACACACACACACAACAATGATTCATGGTTAACGACTATTAAGATAGTAAGGATTATTAAAATTAGTTTTTTGGAAAAGACTTTTTGACAAATATAACTTTCAACTTTTGGAAGTGAATCTTATAAATCTTTCTTTCATTTGTTCATTAAATAGTTTTTCTAAATGCCTATCTGTATGTGTTTGAATTGAGTTGTTAGTACAAGCGAATAGTTGTTTGATACTGAGAAGGCAAGACGTCGACATGGACACATTGTCAATGACTAGGAAAGTGATGGTAGTTTGGGTATTACATCATCCACCGCCTTCGTCCATGTGATATACTCATTGAATACACAAAATTGTGGATACCTAAAAAGTATGCTCATGACGTTGTTCCCATTACAAGTAATAGCAAGTAAGGTGAGAATGAAAGTTGCAAATTTGCAGTAGCACCTTCATATTGCCCGTGATGGGATTCTAACGCACGATGTGTGGTATACGATGGAAAACTAAAATCATGGGTTATATTTGATGATGGGATGCTTATGTAAGGGACTCTTTAGGGTTCCTTTTTAAACCGTGCCTTCCATCAATCACTAAAGCCTAATGTAAATAGAAATAATATTTGAACAATAAAAAAAATTGTTTGAGAAGTAATAACTTAGGTTTTGGGATTAAATAGGAGAATCATCACAATTTTAATTTTCAACCATAAAGTTGTCTTGGAATTGGTAGTATTTTTTTAATTATATAGAATATATTTTGCACCCATAATCCATTAATATAGAATCTGATTTACTTTATTTTATAGTAAGAAGCCTTCTAACAAATGATGACCTCATTGATAGTGTTGCACATTTATTCTTCTCTAAATAAAAAATGAATGTTTATGTTGGATT
>CBVK0101536978.1:0-26095 GCA_900067695.1 Picea abies | reverse complement strand
ATAAGGCAAGTTTTAACCAAATGGTCTAGCAAAACATATTGTAATGTCTAGAAGGAGGATTGGGGTTGTTTTTGTTATTGTTGTTGTTGACGGCCTTGGAGAGCATGCTAAAAAAAACTCTTTTCACACAAGAAAAAAATTTCACTTCTCGATGACAACAAGGGTTAGATCTCGGTTAGCTTACCCAGAAGATGCACCTTTTCCTATCTATTTCTGATTTTCCGAGATCGCACAGGGCGCGGGGAAAAGAGCATATGCAGATCTAAAAGAACAACAACCCGGAAATAAAAAATACAAACCGAAATAAAATCAAAATAAAACTTTGCAGAAATTTCAAAAATGCGTATTCAGGCTTTATACCTCCGGATCTGACTGTAATGGCCGTATCTTGGGAAAACGGAAACCTTTTCGAGTGAAATGAAAAGTGTTCTTGATTGAAACGAGTGCTCTGAACGCAATGGAACAGTCCTCTCAGCCTAGAAATGTACGAAAATACCAGAAAATGGAGATGAGGCAACTCAGCTTCACGATCTTGATCTACAACAGGAGGGGGTATTCAAACAGGCTCTAATACCATGTTCGACAGCACAGGCATTCCAACAGAGGGATAACACCTTCAGTAACCATTCACATAACCAGATCAAATATCAAAACACCGATGTTTTCACGTGGTAAAACCCCTATGGGGAAACATCCACGACCCCAGCCAACGTGACCACTTGGAGCAATTTATTAATGCAAAGAAAAAGATTACAAAGATATTTTACAAGAGAGTTTCTCACAATCGATCATCGACAAATGACCCTCCATGCTCTTTAAATAAAGATCATGGACCAATCGGGTGTTAAGCCACAGATCAGTGGCTGTTAAGATCGAGGAGAGTATGAATCGTTGGATCACTCTATGTTGGGAACATATCGTGACCGTCGGATTTCCTAACTACAAATGCATACTAAAGAAACACACTATAAATAGACCAAGTAGATCTTACTAACTCCTAAGTGTCTAAATATCCTAACAATTTTTCATTCAAATGAAACAAAGTAAAGATAAACCATCCCTAGATTTAATGATCTCAAATCTATTGTCTATACACTTCACTTGTCATGGTAGTGAAACTCCTATTTGGATTTCCATATCATCCTTTGATGCTTTCTTTTGAACCTCCTCATACACTTTTTCTTTCACTGTTATGAAAACCATAAATATTGTTTTTAGTCCCTACCGAAGGCATAGAGGGACTATAGCGATCAATAATTCGTTGACTTCATATTAGTTTGTCCTTTGACCACAAATATTTGCATAATATCTATTGTTGGAACTAGGGAACTAAAAACATTGATTTTTATATAATAAAAAGTACCATAGATGTCATGATCTGATTGGATAACAGATTGGAGGCCTTATTGCCAGCTTCATTATTCCCAATGTTTTATATGTTAGCATATCCAAAGTTTTTTATCATATACGATCTTTTTGAATCATATATTTTTTTATGCATTGCTCGAGGGTGGATTAATGCTAGCATTAGTTCAAATGTTTGTCTTATCATTTTCTGCTAGCTAAATGTATCCCAATGTTTGATATGCTAGCATATCCAAAGTTTTTGAATCATATACGGTCTCTCTGAGGTGTTATTATTTTTTTGTTGAAATGTTTGGATATCCAATGTTTTAAATGTTCACAGATTATTTCTGACAGAATTAAATGTTTACCTAACAAGATTCACAACCTTAAATGTTTACTTAGAAATCCTGTTACAATACATTTATTTATTTATTTATTATATGCAATGTTCTTTGCAGTCAATGTGGGAAATATTGTTCTTCAGTGGCATTGTTGGTTCACTGGTTCATGCTTGCTTCTTGCATGTTCACTGATTTCTTATTTGCCTGTTGTTGTTGTTCTTGTTTGCATGTTGGTCTTGTTGTAGTTTTCACGTTTGGGGTTCTGCAAACTTGATTGGAACTGCCCTTCTGTCGTTCCCCATTGATGGGCGGGTTTGGGTAACGTGTTTATTTTCGCTTGATGTTTGCAGTTTGCAAGTGTGAAATTTGACTACTGGGGATGCCTGAGTGGAAATCCTCTTGCAAAACATCTTTATACGCGAGGAGAAAATACAATATCCTTTTGCGATGCGCCACTTTTTCTGTGATGGAGGTAGGTTCTGTGTAGAACATTGGCCTTTAGACGGTCCTCCCAGCTTTGAATTTTACCTGACAGTTCTCACAGCCTGGACCATTTGGTTAAAAGATGTGTTGCAATACATTTTCATCCGAATTTTTTGATACCGTCTTGTGTGCAGTGAACTTGGCCAATATTGTTCTTCACCGAAATTCTTGGTTGACTGGTTGGTGCTTGTTTCTTTTTTCGTTGGATGCTGCTTATTGTTGTTTGACTCAACTTTGCAGGGTTCGGGTCCTGTGGTTGAAGTTGGGCCTTTTGGTGCTTCTTAATTTGATTGTTATTTGTTGCTTGCTCCTGTTTGCTTAAGCTTTGCGATGTTGGGGTGATGCATCTATAGTTGGATCTTTTGTTACATTGTTTTGCAGTTGGCTCCCCAGAAAATACTATTAAGATAAAATAACATGCAAAATTTTGCAGTCGATGTAAATTACATATCTTATGGCTTCAACTAGAGTTTGTCGGGCTCCAACTATATTTCATAGCTGACGATGTTTTTCCCATGGTTAATGTCTTACTATGGTTTCATAGTTATGAGAGTAAGTGTTGCTGTCTGAACGATAAATTTCTTCTCTCCCTTTCTTTTTCCTCTTGTAAACTTTCTCGTTTTTATCTTTTCTCCTTCTGCTCTATTATGCGTTTTTGGTTCTATACTTTGCCATGTTTCTGTAGTCACGGGTTCCCGGGGTGGATAATTGACAAATCATCATCTCCATCTATATATTCACATCATGAGTCCGGTCAACCATCGTTCGTTTGCATATTTATCCAATTTCTTCTAAACTTGCATGTTTTTCCCTTTTGTTCTTACCCTCTATTATGTGTTTCTAGTTCTATACTTTGCCACGTTTATGTGCTCGTGTGTTCCTGGTGTGGCGAATTGACAAATTGTCATCTCCATCTATATATTCACATCACGAGTCTGATTGACCGTCGTTCAGTTGCATACTTAGCCAATTTTATGAACGCGGGTTTGCAAATAGGTTCTATCGAACTATGGTAACTTGTGTTTGGGGTATACATCTTGCACCCATAAATTTTGTGCTCTACAATTCAATCTTGCACTCCTTGAACTCACAACCTTGCTTCTACCTACGATGATTCTTTCTGTCCGACCTGCCTTTCCATACTTAGTCAAGTCTTCAAAGTTTCGCGGGTTCATGTGTTCCCGAGTTCATAAAAGTTTAAAATCATTTTGTCGCTCCCCTCCATCCCTGCCACCTTCCGCCCTTCCCAATGCACATTAATTATGCTTTAAAAAGTGGCAACCGACCAGACAAGTTTGAAAAGATTGTCTTTAATAAGCTAAAAGCTCGAGGACATCTCCCATTAAAATGCATAAACAAACAAATATTATGGGATCTCATAATTTTTTTTTCTTGTATTTTGAATTTGCAAAAAAAAATATTGGTTGTTTTAGTTTTTTAAAGGCATCATCATAGTAACAGTGCAATATTGTACTACCACGTTTCCATCCATGAACGTGTCATCCACAGAGGTCTTGACGTCGTGTCCTTAATATTGTGCATATGTTACATGTTGTCATATTTGAGAATCTGCTCAGATATGGGAATGTTATTATGTGTTATTAGTCACTATTCAACGCACATATTTGAAAAGATTGGCATTAATAAGAGAAAATATCGAGGGCATCTTCCATTAAGATGAATTAAACCAAAATCTACAGAATATTATACTGTCATCCTCTAGCATTGCTTTTAAATACTTATTCCCATTTATGTCTATCATCAAAGAGTTGGGCTTTATGGTGCCTTCGTTCTAATGTTCCTGGTCATGGACATGTAAGACAACTTAGAGATTCCATTGAAGCCCATATGAAAGAAGAGAGAATGATTTTATGTGACGTGAGCTTTGAGCCAAAAAAAAACTCTGTTATCCAATAGAAACTCAGAGAAGGAAAAAAAAAAAGTATCTTTTGATTGATGTTCTACCTATATATGATGCTTTAGTTGGTTGAAAGGCTTGCCTGGAGATTTGTTTGTTGATATTCTTTGTTTTCTTGCTGGGATTTCGAAGGGAATTGCAGGTCACCTACAAAATGCTCCTTCATTGAAGTATATAGTTTTTCTTCGTTAGAGGATTCACACTTACCGTGGCTTGCAAAATGGTCTGTAATATTAAAAAATGACGCAAAATATTACTCCATTCGTGAATGTACTCAGAAGGAAATTATAGATTTGGATCATCACGGGTAAGAGAAACTATATGGGTGGATAAAACGACATACTAAAATTACAGAAGTTTCTATTTCAAAGTTTGTTGAGCTACTTCTGGGTGTGGAAACAGACTTGAAAAAAAGCCATATTCTTTGTCAAAGTTTGTTCACTGCCCTCTGGATGTAGTTACAGACTCCACATACAATCAACTATCTATCGCTACTGCACATTTTTTATTTTGCTACTCCTATGCATATAACTGGATTATGGACTTTGCAACACTTTCTGAGGATTACTTTATACTACTACCTTCTACAAGAAGTTTCACATGTTCAGGTAATGATTTGGTTTCTGAAAAGCACCTTTTACTACCACCTCCATGTAATCATATTATTTCATTCTTTAGAAGAGACCTTAATGTAGTGGTGTGTTTCCAGATCTGTTTCCACCTAATGTCAATCTTCCTATTCTTTCCCTTGCTTTGGATAGGGAAAATGCATTTCTTCCGTTCCAGTTGATGCGATATTTGAAAAACAAAATGTTCAAATCATACAATTTTTTTTTTGTAAATATAGAACAATGTATTTTTTTAACAGATGATTGTTCGAAAATTTTTAGGCATTGTTTGGGGTTCACATCCTTCAAGGATGTTAAGTAATCACAAAATTAACATTGTTTGTGCCAATGAAATTGAGCCATCATCCACTATGACAATTTATTAACACTGCAATGTCAGATAATATATGTCTGGAATGTACCTAATGTCAAGGTTATTATCGCACAGGACACCCACGGTCCAAAAATTTATGGACTCAAAGAAACATTGTAGATTTCGTGAGAAAGAAACACTAAAGTTGATGTTCTTTGCAGGTCTGACAATCCTGTAGTTTAAGTACTTTGACAATGACAACCCTGCTTTTTCACCGCATTGTCGCGCTGCAGTTAGTAGCACTATTCCCATTGCCACCACCAATGTGAATGTCTGAGGACGAAGCTATCTGGAGCCTGGGGTCACCGCCTATGTGTATTCCTGAAGGTGAAACTACCTGGAACCTGGGATCACGACTTCTTACACTTGACATTAGTATTAGTAGTGATCGAAATTTGATTGTATGTCAAGTCTGTTAATGCATCCAGAGGCTGCTCAACACTATTTAACATAGAAACTGGATGTTTGTCAATTCTGTTACAACTTTGGCATAAAACGTTCTGTAATTTTAGAATGTTGATTCAAACACGCATACAGTTTCTCACATTCGTTGGTATCCAATTTTATAATTTCCTATTCAGTGTATTCGGACATGGAGTAATATTTGGTGTCACTTCCGAACATTCCATACCTTTTTGTGGGTCGCCATGTCTTCCACCCCTACAACAAAATATATATTCTAATGCAATCTGCAACATTTGATACACTTGCCAGACCTGTGCTACCCGAAGAATTCATGTACTTCAACATAGGAACATTTTGCAGCTGGCTTGGATGTTCCTTCCAATTTATTGTAATAAAACAAAGAAGTTCAACATACAAATCTTCAGGCAGACTTTTCAACCAAATAGATGATCGAATACAGGGAGAATAGCAGTCAAAACATACTTGAAATTTGTTTTTGTCACAACTTTTGTTGCCTAACAGGATTTGTTTCCCCCAGAACTGACGTCACATAAAACGACTCCCTCGACATTGAATTGGGCTTGAATCACATTTCTAAGTTGTCTCAGATGTCAATGGTCAGGAACATTACAAGGAAGGGACCTTAAACCCCAAGTTTTCGACAACAGAGGGAAATTAACACTTAAAAAGGAATGGAATGTTGAATAAACAACCAATGCAGGCAGACCATATCTAGAAGAGACAAGCTATTCAAAAAATTGGGATAGATCTAGTTGGCAGCACCAATGAAGTCCAATACCCGAAATTGATATTCAACTCGTTGTTTTTCACGAATCAAGCATTTGATCGTCAAGAAGACTGTCAACAAGCTTCATTATTGTACATATTTTTTTTTGGTCGGTGGCAGGCCAAATCACAGTCATTGTGGAAAATAATCTCAGTCGTATTTTGTAACCCATCTTATTTGAATATAGAATATGTGCGGATTTTTTTTTTATGGTGTTTTCCAATCTCTGGTATTTATTTTCATTTTATTTTGTGCCTTTTTTCTGTGTGTCATTAAATATGGATGACAATATTTTATTTATGTTGCCCAATACTTCAATTTAAATAAAGGCTACTCTGTTTGTTCCTTACATTTTACATGGAAGAATAATTTTTCATAGGCCATACTTATGTGGCACTCACCCTATACTTAAAGAAATAAATTGGAGGACCCATCCTGCTTTCATTCTTCGGGTTTCGTAAATAGAATGAATTAATGACTATTACAACAAGGAAACTCAAGTGTTGACGTCATGTTCATGTTCAATATCTTGCATATATTGCAGCTTCTTCTATTTGATAATATCTGTGCATATATACTAATATGAGTACTATTGGAATAAATATAAAAACTTTCTCTTGGCCAAAATTTAGCCAGTTATCTGGCCACCGGGTCCCGGGTTTGTGGTATCCAACACCTATGTCCCCTGTTTCTTCATATACATCTTGCAACCAAAGAACTTCTGTGATCTGCAATTTATGCTTTTACTAGTGAGAACTCATTAGGGGTTCGAAAAGATTGGCATTAATAAAGGAACAATTGTGAGATACTTAGCCCTTTTCCCCTTTTCTTCTTCCAATCTATTATCGTTTTCTCGTTATATACTTAGTCGCCTTTCTATGATTGCGGGTTACAGGGTTGGCGGGTTGAAATATCTTCATCTCCATCGATATCCTCACATGATGAATCCGACCGACCCTTATTCCTTTCCATACTTAGCCAATTTTATGGCCATGGTTGTCGAGTTGGCGCTTTCAAAATCTACTACTTCTTGTTGCGTTATATACATCTTGCACTCAAAACTTCCGTGGTTTCAAAAAAATTTGCGAACCAAACAACATCCTGCAAATTGGGAGATGATTTACATTTGAACCAGAAATAATCTATTAATATATATTAATATGAATACTATTGAAATAAATATCAAAATTTCTCTTGGCCAATACTTAGCCAATTATCTGGCCACCAAGTCCCGGGTTCACGGTAGCCAACACCTATGGCCCCTGTTCCTTCATATACATCTTGCAGCCAAATAACTTTTGTGATATGCAATTTATGCTTTTACTAGTGAGAACTCAACAGGGGTTCGAAAAGATTGACATTAAGAAATGAAAAATGGATTTTCTACTGTGAGATACTTAGCCCTTTTCCCCTTTTCTTCTTCCCGTCCATTATCACTTTCTGGTTATATACTTAGTCACCTTTATATGATCGCGGGTTCTAGGGTTGGTGGGGTGACATATCTTCATCTCCATCTATATCCTCACATGATGAATCCGATCGACCGTTGTTCCTTTCCATACTTAGCCAATTTTATGGCTGTGGTTGTCAGGTTGGCGCATACAAACTCGCCTTTTCTTCTTCCCATCCATTATCGCTTTCTGGTTATATACTTAGTCACCTTTCTATGATCTTCGGTTCCAGGGTTGGTGGGATGACATATCTTCATCTCCATCTATATCCTCACATGACGAATCTGACCAACCGTTGTTCCTTTCCATACTTAGCCAATTTTATGACCGCAGTTTTCGGGTTGGTGCTTACAAAATCGACTGCTTATTGTTCCGTGATATACATATTGCACTCAAAACTTATGTGATCTACAATTCCATTGTGGACTCCTTGAATACATTAACTTCGCTCAAAGTATATTCCATTACCTTCCATCCCCACTAACTTCGCGTCCTTCCTAATATACATTAATTATGCTCTTATTGGTGACAACTGAACACACTGGTATGAAAGAATTGACACTCGGTCCTTCGCCATATACAAATTGACTACTAGACTCTGACATCGTCCCCTCTTCCATGTTACACATTATGCATTAAAATGTTCCAAGCTATAAAATTTGGCCGTCGGGGCCTCACGTCTTTTAGGGAGACCTTCTCACCCTATTTTGGATCCTCACATTGGCGGGTTCATGAAATATCCAACTCCTAGTCACTGTTTCCTGTTCTTCCCATCCTCGTACTTCTTTCCAAATATGGAACACCAAAGGTTTAATACTAAAATTCCATCATGCAATAACCATAAAGATCATCATTAATAAGAAAAAGTCTCGAGAACCAACCATCCCTATAGAACTTGTCCAGAAACATGCAAAGAAGATATTTCCAGGTAATGGCAAAGCTATTACAAATTTCAATATATTAGCGAAAACAAGTCTGGGCTAGCATTTCCTTGTTCCATACTTGGACACATTTTTGATTACGGGTTCCCAGATTGACGGCCTCAAAATTGCGTTTCGAATCTTCTCTGAGTTGCAAATAGTGTCTGGAGTTCTGCAATATACAATTTTTTCACTGGAATGCCCTGTCACGAGCCCAACCATCCACCGTTTCTTTCCTTCCTATTGCTTATGGATTTCAATGAAATATGTGAACTGAACAAGATCCTGCAAATTGGGAGATGATCTGCATTTGGACCAGAAATAATCTATTAATATATATTAATATGAATACTATTGGAATAAATATAAACACTTTCTCAATTTTTCCTCTATTATCCCTTTGTGTTTCTATATTTAGTCGCATCTATATGATCACGGCCTCCTGGATTCACAAATTGGAAACTCTTTATCTATATCTTCACACCATGAGTCCAACTGACCGTGATCCCTTTCAATACTTATCCAATTATCTGATCACTGAGTCCTGGGTTTGCGGTATCCAACACTTGTGTCCCCTATTCCATCATATACATATTGCACCCAAAGAACTTCCTTGATATGAAATTTATGCTTTTACTAGTGAGAACTCACTAGGGGTTCGAAAAGATTGGCATTAATAAACGAATAGTAGATGTTCTTCTGTGAGATACTTAGCCCTTTTCCCCTTTTCTTCTTCTCGTGTATTATCGCTTTCTTGTTATACACTTAGTCACCTTTCTATGATCGTGGGTTCCAGCGTTGGCGGGTTTACATATATTCATCTCCATCTATATCCTCACATGACGAATCCAATCGATCGATGTACCTTTCCATACTTAGCCAATTTTATGGCCACAGTTGTCGGGTTGGCACTTTCAAAATCTGTTGCTTCTTGTTCCGTGATATACATCTTGCACTCAAAACTTCCGTAATCTACAATTCCACCACGGACTCCTTAGCCCTTTTTCCCTTTTCTTCTTCGCGTGTATTATCACTTTCTATTTATATACTTAGTCACCTTTCTATGATCATGGGTTCCAGCGTTGGTAGGATGACATATATTCATCTCCATCTATATCCTCAGATGACGAATCCGATCGACCGCTGTTTCTTTCCATACTTATCCAATTTTATGGCTGTGATTAACGGGTTGGCGCTTTTGAACTCTATTGTTTCTTGTTCCGTGATATACATCTTGCACTCAAAAATTTTGTGATCTACAATTCCACCGCGGACTCCTTGAACTCGCAAGCTTCACTCTACCATGGTTCACAAATGTTTCAAAGTATCTGTCGTTGCCTTCCATCCCCACTAACTTCTTGTCCTTCCTAATATACATTAATTATGCTCTTACTAGTGACAACTGAACACACTGGTACGAAACAATTGGCATCTGTTCCTCCACCATATACAAATTTACTACCGGATTCTGACATCGTCCCCTCTTCTGTGTTACAGATTATTCATTCAAATGTTCTGAGCGATACAATTTGACCGTCGGGACCTCACGTCTTCTTGAGAGACCTTGTCACCCTATTTTGGATCCTCGTGTTGACAGGTTCACAAAATCTCCAATTCTTAGTCACTGTTTCCTGTTCTGGCCATCCTCGTACTTCTTTCCAAATATGAAACACCAAAGGTTTAATACTAAAACGCCATCATGCAACAATTGTAAGGATCTTCATTAATAGGACGAAGTCTCGAGGACTAACCATCCCTACATAACTTGTCAAGAAACATGCAAAGAAGATCTTGCCAGGTGATGACAAAGCTATTACAAATTTCAATATATTAGCGAAAACAATTCCGAGCCAACGTTTCCCTATTCCAAACTTGGACACTTTTTCAATTGTGGGTTCCTGGATTGACGGCCTCAAAATTGCGTTTGGAATCTTCCGCAACTTGCAAACAATCTCTGGAGTTCCGCGATATACAATTTTTCCGCTGGAATGCCTCGTCACGAGCCCAACCATCCATATTTCCTTTCAATACTTAGCCCTAAGTTGGTTGTATTTCCATGACATTGTACATTTACTGTGTAGTGAGTCCGCCCTTCCATTTCCATGTTTCATACTTAGACATTTTTCGATTGCGGGTTCTCGGACTGGCGGGCTCAGGATTATGTTTCCAATGTTCCATGACTAGCAAGCAGTACCCGGAGTTCCGCGATATACAATTTTTCTGCAGGAATACATCATCATGCCCGAGAGATACAATTTGACCGTCGGGCCCTCACCTCTATTGGATGTATCTTGTAGCCCTATTTCAAAGCGTCACCAACCGCTTTCGATAATTAGCCATTCCTTACTTGTTGTTCTGTGTCCCCGCCACCTTCCTACTTCTCTTTGGAAATGCAATTGGTAAAATTTAATGCTATCACTTCATTGTGCATGAACCTTAAACATGTCATTAATGACCATCCTCTCTTCCATGGTACACATTTTGCATTCAAGTCCCAAGACATACAATTTGACCTTCAGAAAGTCACGTCTCCCGGGGAACCATTGTCACCCTAATTCTGAAGCCCGTTCGATGGCTTTCCATACTTTCCCATTTCATGGAATCTCTTTTGTGGTTCCTCGGGTTGATGGGTTCACGAAATCTCCAATTCTTAGGCACTGTTTCCTATGCCCAACAAAGGTTTGTTGCTAATAGTTCATCATGCAACAACCATACTAACCGCCATTAAAAAGCAAAAGCGTAGAGACAATGAAATTTAATTAAAGCTCGACTTGTTGAATTTAACTTAATTTATCTTCTCTTATTTTCTCTTTTCTGCCCAGAGACATGAAGAAAAGATCTTTCCATGCAATGGGATATATATTACAAGTTTCAATATATTAGCAAAAACAAATCTGCCCATTCGTTTCTCTATTCCATACTTAAGCCACTTTTTCGATTGCGGGTTCCCGGATAGGCGGGCTCGTGTTTGCACCTCCATTGTTCTGTGTCCTGCAAACATTACCCAGAATTCTGTGATATACAAATTTCCCTTTGGACTGTCCTATCATACCCTCTTCGGTGTTATGCGTATTGCCCTCAAACAGTTCTGAGTCATACCATTTGACCCTCGCGCCCTGACCTCCAACAATTGTACCTTGTAACCCTATTTTGAAGCCCAACAGACCAATTTCGATAATTAGGCACTCCTTAACTGATCTTTTCCGTCCCCGCGACCTCCATACTTCTTTCTTAATATGCAATTAGAAACTTTTCATGCTAGCAACTCACCATGCAGGAACCATCAACATTGACATTAATGAGCAAAACGCTCGAGGAGATATCCCATTAATACACATTAAACCAAGATCTGTGGAGAGTTATATTGTTCCTTCCAATTGTTCATCTCAAACACGGGTCGTCATGTTGGCCCGTTCAAGAAATATCCAATACTTAATCGCTCATTGCCATATCTGCCATGTTCACACTTCTATGTGTGCAATTACTAGTCTTTAATGTTAACAACGCCTCATGCAAGAGTCGTCGAAATTGTCATTAATAAGCAAAAGTCTCGAGGAGATCTCTCATTCACACGCATTGGACCAATATTTGCGTAGTGTTATATTATCCCTTCCAACTCTTCATTTCAATCATCATCTGGAGCAAACAAACGTTCTTGTAAACTTATGGCAGCAGGTCGACAACTGTTTTGTGGAGATACAATGAATATCTTCGGACATCATGACCAGAACTTCCAGTGGTCAAGGGCATACTTTTACTATTCATCCCGTTCCACCTAGAACGAATTATTTGGACCTATGGAATCGCTCGTGCAGGCTGCAACCCTGAGGTTTTTGAATGTAAGGAGGTGGTCTCTTGGTGCACTGAAAAATATATTTCAAGAAAAAGAATTATTCCACTGCGCGACCATTCTCTTGTTTCTTTGTCACCTCAGGTCTTCCACAAGATGTTAAAATTTCCGGAGCCAACATTGACCTTCAGAGGACAAGACTGCAAGCAATTCCTAGAAAAACATGATAACAGGTTGGACATCTTAGCCGAGTTCCTCGAAGACCTGACAATAGTTTCTGAAGACATCACAAAGTTACAAGTAAGTTCCTTTAGAAATCCATTCCAAGAAATTGCTTGGTTGTTTACAAGAATAATGGGACAGGCATCCACGACAAGCATTTCCCGTATAGTTATTTATATTTTATACTTCAACGTCAAGGAACAATTCATTTTCGATTGGGGGAAGTTAATTTCCATTGAAATCTATTCCCAGTTGTCACATTCAAAGAATCAAATAAATTTTATATGTCATCCTACTTGATTTTCGCAATAGTGCATTGTTTTCTGTTTCCAAAACTGTCTCTTTCCAAGAAAATAAACTGTGGATTCGACCCAGTAACATTCTGGTACCAAGCCCTGTGGAGGCACAAGGCCTCCCATTGTTTTTATGAATTTTTTAATGACTTTGTCTCAGTTTTCAAAGACTTATTGTTACGGAAGGATGCTCCCCGGATGTTTGGCCAGGAAACCAAGTCTTTGAATAGGAAGGGGACACTTGAACAAAAGGAAAATTATAGTGTACTAATGGTATTTGGCTCCAAGGAAAATCTTGTTTTCCTTCCATGCCACATCACATACAAGATGTTTGTTGCAGAAATAACAAGGCAATACAACCACTGGTTTCATTTTTTCCATGACAAGAAAAAAAAATAGTTCATTCCTCTGCCCTGGAAAGTCAGGGACTTCGTGTGCAGAAACATCAACAAGATTGACAAATTTGCAGGCCATTTCAAGAACTTGAACCTAAGATATGCTGAAAGGATAAAAGGGTTCAACCCTAATGGGATTTTTCAAGAACATTTACTAGCAGTTGGCTTTAGCAGCTCTTTTATCCATAGACGCCCGACCGAAGTCAGGGACAATGATGACAACAATCCTTCTTCTGACAATTGCGACGTAGAGACATTGCAAAGCGTGACTAAATTGTACAGACAACAGGGAAAACTATCTGGTGAGAAGAGTGTCCAGTACCCCGCCAACACTCCCAAGAGCATGACATCATGGAGCATCGCTTCAATGACCCACCCCAGTAAGAAAGAAACCCAGAAATATTAAAATGAAGGAGGAGATAAGAACTTTCCTCGCACAAAAATCGATAGTTCTCACAAATTTTCCCTGACGAAGAAGAGAGAAAACATTGTAGGGTAGGAAGACAAACCCGAAATTGAAAGTGAACAGATGCAACTTGAAATTGAAACTGAGCACATGCACAAAGTTGGTCCATCCGCAATGGAAATAGTTGAGACTAACATTTTTTACGAAGACGAATCCTTCGTATTCCAGAGTGTTGTTTTTGACAGCCAATCTAAAAATATGGTCATTGAAAAGAGAAATGTAACAAATAGGAAAGGAAAATCTCGTACAGATATTAACTTCAAGAAAATGCGACCGTCCCAAATCTCCCTATTTCACCCCATAACCGGTGATTCTCTTGATGATTCCATTGGAGGAATTGAAGCGGAGAATGCCAGACTAAAAGACTGTGTCAAGGAATTTGAAGAGGCTTTCATTGCTACCCTAGAGTTTTCCAGTCCTTTAGCAAAAAATGTGCATGCTACCCTTGTAGCCAAGTTAAAAGTATCCTCCAGCCTCCTCACATCGTGTAGAGCCCTTGTAGATAATAGCATCACGAAAAGAATGCATCTAGTTACTGAAGCCTGGGAAACATCACAAAATATAGCTTCCTTTTGTAAGAGGGAAAATTATTTGCACGAACATTTGTAGGCAAATTTAAAAAATGATCAACGTTTTTGTGAACAGGTGCTGACCCCTTTTTCCAACCATGCCATCAACATCTCGGATCTGAAAAGAAGACAAGAGAATCTCCCCTCCCCAAAGAGGACCAAACAATTAAAATCATGCTGGCAAAAGAAAGTTAAGAACCTCGAGATCATTGTTGAATCATGTAAACAAGCCATATCAGAAAAAGAAGAATTATTCAGAAACCTGATCCAAATAGACTTAGTCAAAAGTACCAACGAGGTTCAAGACCCAAACTTAATTCTCAAATCCTTGTCAATGACCAAAGAAGCCTTCGATGAACAACTTGATATTTTTAAAGGGGTTGTCTTTCGAAAAGGTTTACGACATCCTTGAATATCGTGTAGATGAGCTCGAGAGCTGGCTACTAGACTATTCAGCACACAATGAAGAAATTGAACAGAGTCTACATAGTATTTCTATGGATCTAAGGAAATTAGAAAATGAGCTTTTTGACATAGAAATCCAGGATGAAATCAACGTGGCCCCCATGAGAAGCTACATTGAAGAATAGTTCCAACAGAGAATCGACAACCTCATCGAGGAAGGGCAACAACCGGTTGGCACAATTCCAACGACCGTTGACGATAGCAACAAAAACGCATCGGCTTCATAGTTAGTCTGTACTAATTTCATCTTGTTTTCTTTATCAATCCAGTTATTCTACCTCTTTAAATAGAAATCTCTAACCAAACACTCATAACTTCCAATTTCTTATTTTCAAGTCTTCCTCTCTACTGTTATGCACTTCTTCTTTCTACAGTCCTAATTTTTGTACCTATTTCTTTTTTATGGTCCACGGGAGCCCCAATCCCAGTCTAAATGACAAACACATTTAAATTTCCAGAAATTTGGAACATATTCCATAAATATATAACATACATTATTAATTTTTGATAAATTTCAAAGAAAAATAATTCGGGAATGCTAATTTTTTTGTGTCCAGGAACCTTTTTTGCAAGACATTATTAGTATTCTATTGTATTTGAATCTATTTGTATTTAATGTGTATGCTTCATAAATATGGAATAGATTCCAGAAATATGTAACAAACATTATTAATTTTTGATAAATTTCAAAGAAAATAAGAACCTTTGTTGCAAGACATTATTAATATTCTATTGCATTTGAATGTTTAATGTGTATGCTTCAGAAATATGAAACATATTCCAAATGTTGAATTTTTTGTGTCTAGTAACCTTTGTTTAATATTCTATTGTATTTGAATGTTTAATGTCTATGCTTTCTGGTCCTTTTTCCCAGGAACCTTTATTGCAAATCATTTAGACAGAAGTTTTCTAAGTACCATGTTTGAACTATACACACCCCAGGAAACACCCCAGGAAAAAGCTACCTCATTCGCATATTAACCTGGGGGGTCATCTACAAGCCAAATGTCTTGTGGCTAGCCAGTGGCACACTACCACAAAGTCATCCTCTGCATGGATACCACATGTACTTCAACCTACTTCCCACATGTCTATACTCGGTTCCGCCGTAGCAGTGCATTTATTCCCATTCCAACCTGGCAGGGACTGCACTTCCATGCAACACTTGTTTAATGTAGCATTAAAAGACTATCATTATAGAACTCCCTCAAAAGGAAACTGCACTATGATCTAATTATCAAAGTGAATTCACAAGAGTAGATTGATAAATTTATATATGAAGAGGAAACAATTATAACATTCTATTATCTTTTGTGAACTATGCGAAACCAATTCAATAGAGAAAATAATGAGAATTCATTTCTTGAGATTATAACAAGACAATTTTGTTATAACAACCAATGCAATTAATTATAATCACAAACTTCAGCATGCTAAGAACACAACACATGGGTATAGGGACCAGGCTTGGAATTTCAGATTTACCGTGTCTGTCAAGTGAAAATTCGATGACAATCATTTGTTTTTCATGCTTGTCATTTTACGTTTTATGCAGATTTATAAGTGTCAATCTTTTTTGTGTTGTATATGCAAATTTGAGTACATAAATTAATAGTGATGATAAATCTACACCAGAAACCTCTTAATAAAAAAAAATATGTAAACAAGTTGGTGTTGTTCAAATAAACTCACAATTTAAGAAGGCCTGTACAATACTAATCACAAACATATTCATGATGATAAAAGATCTAATATATTTGAACTCACTTGGATTAAAGGTAGTTTAGTAGTCTATAATAAAGGTAGTTCAGTTTATTAAAGGTAGTCTATAATTCTCGCTAGTGAGGATCCGGGACAACTGGGTGGGTCATTGGATCCTTAAATGCAACCTTTGTGGCTTTAATTCCAAAGGTATCTAAGCCTATTTATTTTAATAATTTCAGACCTATAGCTCTGTGTAATTTCACCTATAAGGTCATCACAAAAATCATTTCTTCCAGGCTTAAGGAGAAACTAGCCTCTTGCATTTCAGAAGAACAATTCGAGTTCTTAAAGAACAGATCAATCTTTGATGTCGTAGGGATTGCACAAGAATGTTTTCATATTGTCAGGACTAAAAATTTTAATTCTCTCATCCTTAAACTAGATTTAAGGAAAGCTTATGACAAGGTGAGTTGGCAGTTTCTTAGGATGATGCTGATACAAATTGGATTAAAATGGACAGTGACACAATGGATAATGGGTTGTGTTTCTAGTGCTAATTATGTGATATTGATAAATGGTTCCCCTACCAGCTTCTTTAAAAGTCATAGAGGGTTGAGACATGGATTCCCTCTCTCACCTTTACTCTTTCTTCTGGTGGTGGAGGGCCTTAGCATACTTCTAAAGAAAGCATGTATAGAAGGGAGTTTCAAAAGAATCAAGTTTGCTATAGGTATTATCATTTCACATTTATTTTTCGTTGATGACGTTTTAATTATGGAATCAGGAAATCATGAGGATTGGGCTGCCTTCAAACTTCTCCTAGCTATTTTCTACAAGGCATCGGGCATGGAGATAAACTGTAAAAAGTCATGCTTTCTTATTCATAATATAGATGACATGATAAAATCAAGGCTAATGGATCTTTTTGATATTCTGACGATTGATCTGGAACAAGGGATGAAATACCTTGGATTTTTCATAAATCCAAATGTGTATAGGATCAACGATTGGATTTGGTTGATACAAAAGGTGGAGAAGAAGCTAAGTCATTGGACATACCATTGGTTATCTTTGGGGGGAGGATTAGCACTAGTAAATTATGTCCTCCAAAACATGTTAGTTTATTGGCTCAGTCTTGCTAAAGTCCCTGTTAACATCATAAATAAACTTAGTCAATTCTTTTCCCACTTTCTCTGGAAAGGAGTAAAGAATCCCTCAGGATTTCACTTAGAAAGTTGGGATACTATTGCTAACCCAAAGCTTCTGGTGGCTGGGGTATTCGAAATATTCACTAGTTTGCAAAAGCTTTAGCTACAAAATCTTTATGGAGAGCATTGTTTGGTTAAGGTATTTGGAACAAAGTTATGATAAAAAAATACTTGAAATGATCTGATGCCATCTTCTGGTTGAGGACAGAAGGATACAAATTTCTTATGGCATCTAATTTCTGGAAACATCTTTTGGGTTCCTTGCCAATCCTGAATCGATGGTGTGCTTGGAATGTAGGTTGCGGTTCAAGAGTTCTAGTGTGCCAGGACCCTTTCATTGGTTGCAACTCCTCCTATAATATTTCAGATGAGATGATTAAGTTTCTCTAAGATGCACAGATTTATTCTTTGGCACACTTCACAAACCTTGCAATTCATAATCCCTTAGACGTTGTTGGGTGGATTTATTCAATAGATCTAGGCCTGGAAGATTCATTTTCATTGGAATGGGATGTACATTTGTCAATGCTTAGAGGTAATGGAATTTCTCTAAACAATGAAGAGGATACAATTTGTTGGTCCTGGAAAAAGTCCTCGAGAAAGGTTACAGCTAAACTAGCTTATGGAGCCCTGGTCTCACAACATAGTAATGAAGAGCCTTGCTGGTGGTATCAAGTAATATGGAAAGTAAAGATCCCTACAAAAATTCTTTGTTTGATTTGGCTTTGCCTCGAAAACTAGGTCCTCACTAGTGAGAATTATAGACTTAGAGGAGGTATAGGCCCTTCAGTATGTCCTTTATGCTTACATGATGAGGAAACAATTATGCACTTGTTTGTTAATTTCTCAATTTCACAACTCATCTGGATGGAAGTTCTTAAACAACTACAAATCAAAGGATATTGGGATTGTCCCTCATTACAAGAAAAATTTCTTCATTGGTTCCTTACCTTTCCAAATCACAAGTCAATTCCTTTCCATATCCTTTGGGGAATTTGGAATTATAGGAATAAAATTCTATTTGAAGATTTCCCCAGCAATGAAGGCATGATCTGTAGCAGAATTTTGATGTTAGTAAAGGAATAGAAGGATGTTTCTGAAGGTCTTAGTCTGGACTATATATTGTCCCCAGTGTACTTTGAAAACAAGCCTATTGGATTCTTCAATAACGCTGTTGCTGGAGGTAAATGTGGAGTTGGAATTTTTCTTAAGTTTAGTTCATAACATGTTATTAAAGCTACACTTGCTATTGGTGAAGGTACTAATATTAAGGTAGATATTCTTGGGTTATGGGGACTACTCACTATGGCAAAGATTCTACATCTTAATGAATTAATGATTGCATGTGACTCTAAGGTGATTATAGACTGGTTTGAAGGTAAATGCACAATTCTGTCATAGGTTATAAATCTTCGGCAACAAAAGATACAAGAATATAAATCTCTTTTCACTTGGCTTCACAACATGCATATCCACATGCAATTTAACTCTATAGCAGATTTACTATCCAAAGAAGCTTTGGATCAACATCCTGGTTGGTTACAATTTGAAGAATTTGTAAAGGATACTTTGGTTAAGAGTGATAAACTCTATATCTTCTAAAGGATGCCAGGACAAAAAAATAGGAGTCAAATGCAAGCATGTATTAAGTCACAAAGTCATGGATTTTTTGACAATATATAAGCCTCATTACAGTTTATATTTTGAATATTAATGAAACTTCTTTTTTTTCTGTTGGAAAAAAAGAAACTATAAGAAAATAATATATGGTTTACCAAGTTACCTATTAGACATCACGATTTAATAAATGGTAAGAAAAGGGTTGAAGATCGTCCATGGCTTCCTCTCCATGACTCCCTAGCTCTCTCCCCTCTCCACTTAGCTCTCCCTGAACATCCACAGACTTGCCGGATAGGATGGGAGTCACCTAAAGATTCTTTCCCTTTATTTTGATTGTTCCAGAAGTCTTTAACTGTTTATCCTCCACAGTCTCCTACAATTGTCTATATAAGATTCTTTTATGGAGCCTAAGCACTCGGATCCCACTGACGGGGGTTTTGGAGACCCATGGGACCAACCAGATCTCCTTGCCTCGATTGATGAACTTTGCAGCAGCCATTTCCGAGCCTCTAACCGGCCTGTCGCACCACAAAACTTGAAATCCAGACCCACACAAACATCTCCCACTATAAACCTGACCTTCTAGTCTTTAACTCCTGCCACTGTAGGGACAACATTACAGTCTACCTTGGAAGGAGATCGAATATTTCCTGGTCAATAGGAGAGGAAGATAGAAGGGAACTATCAGCAAGGAAGCAGACAACTTGATGGTACCCCTTTACCTAAAAAAAATGCACCTACAAGAGGCTGCATAAGGTTTGGAAACCAAAACAAAGACATCCTAAGCTCATTCTTGGAATGGACGTCGGACTATCAGATGCCTGCAACTTGGCCCTGTGTGCCTTAGTTGGGAGGCTAGCATACAAAGAGAAATGTAAGCAAAACATTGAAGACTGCATCTCAACTCACTAGAAACCTCTTCTAGGCTACCTACCCAAGATTCACCTGCTACAACACGGTTGGTTTGGTTTTATCTTCAAGAAACCAGAGGATACTGTCCATATCCTGGGAAATTTCTGGGCATTTGAGAGGGGAATCCTCATGCTCAAACGTTGGAGGCTTGGCTTTAACCCTTTCACAGAGTTCTTTAGCCACAGACATATCTGGGTCCTCCTCCCAGGTCTCCCACTTCAGCTTTGGAACCAACAAGCGCTTGAACTTATTGGAGCCTCTTTAGGACATTTTCTAAGGGTGGGTACAAACTCTCTTGCAACACCAGATAGAAGAATGGCCAGGATATATGTGGAACTTGACATCTAGGCTAGACTACCTGAAATACTGGAGATTGAATGGAGAGGTCAACTTATTGCTCAACATCTTGACTACTTGGGAATCTCATTTCGATGCTCCCTCTGTTGCAGAACTGGTCATTTGAGAAGGGACTGCTCAAAGTTTTCTCCTCCTGTGACTGAAATGGATCCAGCGAAGGAGTCAAATTTCGATAGTTACATCACACCTCTAGACCAAGTAGAGGAAGAGGCTCCATATCTATGGAGGGATTTCAATCCACCTAAAGACTCACTAGTGGGTAAGATCAAACTACACTGTCCTTCACTTTTCAATACTTTCTCTGCCTAGGATAGACTCTTTATTAATGAGCAGGCCGACAAAATCTTGGATCCTGAACCTTCGGAACCTCTTCCAGTTAAGCCTGCCTCTCCACCACTTTCTCCTCCTCCCCTGCCGGGCCAACTACACTCTATCGATTCTTCTATTGCTAGAAAACCATCTGCTCCTATACCCACATACACTAGCACCAACTCTTATCCTTTACAAACTCCTCTGTTGTTGACTTCTCCTGAACCTTCTGCTTGGGATTCAGACAACCAAGCTACAATAGTCTTAGACGAAACACAAGATTCTTTTATTCTACCTAGCTACATAGAGCCAACCTTATCTGAACTCCAACTAGAAACCTTGCTCTTGGATGTTACCCCAGCTCCCAATCTTCCTTTTGCTTCGATACCTATTTCTACTTACAAAGGGAAAAATCTTATACAACCTACCATACACCGGTCTGATCATCCATCCTCTTCAAGAGTTAAACCTTCACTTGAACCGGATCCCACTTGGTCAAGAGGATTAGGGCTTGAACTTTTGCCACTAAAAACCTGTAGTGCGCGTAAAAGGCTATCATTGGACCTCTAACTTCGGGTACACCATCTACTGATACAAATCAAGGGGCACTTAGAGGATTAAAATCCCTAGTCTGAGGTAAGTCATGATCCTTCTCTCCCTCAACATCAGAGGGGTTGGAGGACCCCTGAAACTTGCCTCCATGTGAAGACTTCTCGAGAAGACCCATCTTTCTATCATCTTCCTTCAAGAAACACTAGTGGATGTATCTGCTGCTAGGGATTTTATGTACCAGCTCCGACTGAACTGGTTTTCTTGCGCGACAAGCTCTGTAGGTAACTCGGGAGGCCTACTGACCACGTGGGACCCTTCCCTTTTTGATCTTTCTCTGATGCTTAGCCTAGGGGGGATTTTACTTACTGGAACCTATTTTTAACTGAGAACTAAACTTAATCTGCTCAACGTATATGGTCCATGTGCTGACTGAAAATCTTTCTGGGAGTGACTTGATGGACTAGGTCTCCTGGCAGCTAAGATTCTCATCCTTGCTGGAGATCTTAATCTAACTACCAGTCCCAAAGAAATATGGGGAGAAAAGGCATTGATTGACCCACTCTCGAACTATTACAAACATATTTTTTACAAAAATTCCTTGGTGGATTTGAAGCCAATAGAGCTACTGCCTACTTGGAGAAATGGGAGAATGGGACCAGCAAGCATAGACAAAAGACTTGACTGATTTTTAGTTGCAGAAGAATTACTCTCACCATCGTGCAGATTCCGAGCTTGGGTAAATCTTCCATATTTATCTGATCACGCACCAATCAGCTTACAGATAGGTGAAGGTTGTTTCGGAGCTAGACAACCTTTCAAGTTTAACCCGCAATGGCTGAGGAAGGATTCTTTTGACCATCTGGTTAGATCGGTGTGGGCTGACACCACCCTTACTGTACCTGGAGACGTCCAAGGCAATATGATTAGAAAACTTTCTAGATTAAAAGCTATTACCATTCTATGGTTAAAAGAAAAAAAGAAAAAGGAAAAGGCAGATTTAGGTAGAATAGAACAGGAATTGGAAGACCTTCTCAGATTAAAGACCCGGGACACTTGTTGTGCTGATTTAGACCATAAAATACACTGTCTAGAAGAAGCCTGTAACAAATACCTTCGTGAGGATGAGGAGAGATGGCGCTTGAAAAGTAGAATGCTATGGCTAGCAGGCAGGGATAAAAATACTTGTTTCTTTCACAGAGTGGCCAACTCTCGCCGATCTAAAATGTATATGTGGGATATAGAGGAAGAGGACGGTAAGATTCACCAAACAACAGAAGATATCAAAATAGCGGCTTTCAATCATTTTAAAGCTTTTTACCAGGAAGCTTCTACACCTAGCCTTACAACTCATATTGAAACAACAAGTCTCTTCCCAAAGATTGTATCAGACGAGGAGGCAAGAGCTTTAGAAACTCCCTGTACTAAGGAGGAAATTTTAGAGGTTATCAAAGGATTCAAAAAGGAAAAAAGCCCAGGACCCGATGGTTGGTCTGTAGAATTATATCTCCATTTTTTCGATCTTATGAGTCAATATCTTTTGGACGTCGTGGAGGATGCAAGATCCAGCGGGGTTGCAAAAACTCAGCTAAACAATACCTTCATTGTTTTGATTCCAAAATCAAACCTCCCCTGACAGTTTATAGACTTTCGACCTATCTCACTTTGTAATATGTGCTACAAAATTATCTCTAAGATCATTGCCAGAAGAATTCGTCCTATCCTCTCCCGGGCACTATCAGATGAATGACTTGGCTTCCTTAAAGGGAGACAAATTCTCGATGCTATTGGCATCGCACAAGAATGCATTCATAGTATTAATACAAAAAACCTAAAAGCCATCCTTCTAAAGTTGGACCTTAAAAAGGCCTTTGACTGCATCAACTGGAATTTTCTGCATCTTATTCTTTTACAGTGTGGTTTTGGGATAATTACTACCAATTGGATAATGGGCTGTATTTCCTTGGCCACCCTTGCAATTCTGATCAATGGGGAAGCTACTAAATCTTTCCACTATGAGAGAGGGCTCCGAAAGGGATGCCCTCTTTTGCCTCTTCTTTTCATCTTGGTCATGGAAAGTCTCAACATTCTACTCAAAAAAGGCCAAGCAGAAGGACATCTGAAAGGGATTAAAGTCTTGAGGCTGCTACATATTTTGCATATACTCTTTGTAGACGACGTGCTTATCATGACCAATGCCAATCTGGCTAAATGGACAACAATTCACTCTCTCATTAACATTTTTTGCTCTGTTTCAGGATTAGAGATCAATATCCATAAGTCAACTTTCCTAGTCTCGAAAGCACATGAAGAAATGTTAACAAATTTAAAAGTATTGTTCGGTATTGACTCTCGAGATTTAGCGGAGGGTTTTACTTACCTGGGCTACAATATAAAACCTACCAGCTATACTAAAAAAGACTGGATTTGGTTTATTGAAAAAATTGAATGTAGAATTCATCACTGGTGCAACACACTGGTCTCACTGGGAGGCAGATTTGTTCTTATAAAGACAGTCTTGGAAAGCTTCCCGGCGTATTGGATGGTGTTAGCTCACATCCCTGCATCTATTTTGAAGACCCTTCGACAATTAGTCTTCACCTTCCTATGGACAGGTAGCAAAAAAAACAAAGGATACCACCTATGCAGATGGGAGGTAATCTCAAAACCCAAATCGATGGGAGGTTGGGGACTTAGAAATCTGCTATTCTTTTACAGGGCAATCTCGACAAATACTTTTTGGAGAATTTTAATGAGACCTGGCCTTTGGAGCAAGGTGATTAAAGATAAGTATTTCCCACACCTTCCTTTACATGTCTGGATTAGATCGGCCTCGGATCGACCGACAAGAGGTTCACAAACCTGAAAACACCTCCTTAAATCGCTACCGATCATTCTTCAATGGATTGCGTGGAAACCGGGCAATGGATACATGATTGAACTCAACAGAGACACTATTTTGGGCTTGGGCAGTAATTCCCTGCTCTCTCCTCCACTTCTAGCACATTTACACAACAAGGGTATTTATTTCCTATACCAACTCAGCACTATGCCCAGTGGTGGAGAGTTAGGTGAAAATTGGCTTAATGGTACAAATCTACAACTCGAACCTGATTTGATAACTGAATGGGACGGTTTTACTCAGCATTTAACTGGAGCAGGTATTCACCTTCAGAAGAGGCCGGACGCCCTTATTTGGATGGGAGGGGATAGCACCAACTTTCTTACAACAAAAAATGTGTATCATGCGTTGGCCACTAAATTCTGGACACAAATCAATGAAAGCTGGTGCCAAAAGATATGGAAGGGGGATTGTCCCTTGAAGCTTAAACTTTTCTTTTGGCTTTTGATTGAAAATAAGCTTCTTGTTTGGGAGAATCTTCAGATTCGTGGTTGGGAGGGCCCAAACCGATGCATCCTGTGCAAACAGTACAACGATTCAATTAATGATATTTTTTTACAGTGTAATTTTATCCGTTCGGTTTGGCATCATATCTCCTCGGCACTAAATCTAGCTGCGCCTTGGTCTGGTCCCAATGTGTCTCTCTGCTTTCGCAATTGGCTTGGCGCTAACAAGAACCACTCTTTTCTTCTAGTCCATCTCTGTTGGCATGTCTAGAATGCTAGAAATATAGTTCTTTTTGAAGAGAGATCTCCATCGATTCAAAGAGTGGTTAACAACATTCTAATTGAGGTGGTCACATCTGGAAACTAAATCAAAGTCCCACCCTCCCATAGACATAAGATAACTATTCCACTTGACAGAGTAGTAGCCTGGTTCGACGACGCAGCACAACAAGGGGGCTCTCTTTGTGGGGTGGGAGGAAAAATCGTATTAAACTCTCACACATGCATCTGTTGGACTATAAATTGTGGACAAGGCACTAATATGAAGGCAGAGCAATTGGGAGCATGGGCTTCTCTTATTCTGGCATGTCGACTGCATACTGACGAGCTATTACTTCTTGGAGATTCCAAAATTATTATCGATTGGCTTAATGGCCAGGCTGATTTCCATGTGGCAGCCCTGGAATGCTGGAAAGAAAGAACAAAAGAGGCTACAAACTCCATAAAGAATCTCTCTTTCTCTCACATCTACAGGGAGGAGAATAGCGAGGCAGACACTCTATCAAAAAAAACATTGTTTTTGCCTCCCAACCAAATTCGATTTACAAAGTGGGAGGATGGCAATGAAGGACTAGCTATCTTGATCAATCTTTGAAAATTGCCTTATTTCCTGTTTTTTTTGCATATCTTTAATGATCTGAATGTCGATCATAATAGAGAAATGGGATAGGTAGTTTCGATAGAATGGACTGAATTTATCCATCACAAGACACAACAAAAAAGAACAATTACCTCTTCATGTATTTGTTTATCACGATTATTAAATGTATATTTTTATATCCTTTTGAATATAAAGCACATTTTTTTCCATGAAAAAAAAAGAAGAAAAATGCTTATTATTAATTGAAATGAGTAAAATTCATAAGCACCCAAAACCTTAGAACTTACGACAATTCCTATTGTGATCGTTTTGTGTATATGAATTCTTAGTGTGTTTAAGTTTCAGATTCTAATTAATTGTTTTGTGAGATCGGAA
>CBVK0101536977.1:0-17540 GCA_900067695.1 Picea abies | reverse complement strand
ATCTTCAATCCACATCATCATTCAACCATCAATAACATTGGATTTGTCCCCTTTGACCATCTCCTTGACTTTTATGCTTTTATTTTGCCTTTAACATGTCCTCACATGTTCCTTTATTTTTGCCCTTGCTGATTTTTATTGATTAATTAATTTTAAGTGATTAAAATCACTAATTTTACTCAAACAAGTGGGTACTTAGGTAATATGGGTGCTCTAGGTCCAAAAATGAGCGTCCCCATGGTCTATTTAGTCCCCTAGTACCACTTTTTTAATACATCTTTATTTTTTAATTAAAAACTGTCAAATTCTGACAATTTTTAATTAACTAAAAAAAATTAAAAATATCCTAGGGGGGACTTAGTACATTTCCATAAGACTCTAGGAGGATGTTTAGCACGGTAATATACATTAGAAACTAGGCTTAGATCCATGCTCAAGCCTAACCATGGGCATATACTCCAGCTCTGGAGGAATTGAGTGAAAAAATTCATAAATTATAAATTGCCTGAAAACGGCAAAATATAATTAGTACGTGAAAAAACACTCCAGAGTATAATTCACGCTTAGGACTTAAGGTGGCTAAGACCTTTTACAAGTTAATCATGCAAACATCTCTTATTACAATTTTTTATGGAAATGTAAAGAGAAAAATGTGGTCTTTACGACCAGCTGAACTTCTGAACTCTGAATTTTGAACAAATGATGTTCAAACTTTGGCGGCTCGCTGAATCCTGGAAGTCCATCTTAGTTCAACTTTGATGGATAACATTGGCTCCATATGGGGACGTGTGCTTGATCTTTTATTCTTTAAAGGAAAGCGTATGAGAATCCAGAATCATATGACCTGCATTCACTGAAATTTTGTCAATAACATGTCCATATATGAAATCCAACACTAAACATGAGCTACGGAAATAATATACATGTATATCCAAATATTTTACAAAAATAAACCATGTACAACAAAATTTAAACTATGTACAATATTCTACAAAAATAAACTATGTACAGGAAATAAATGAATTTAAAGTACAGAGGATAGGGTTTAGAGAATATGATACAACAGATGTCCCATGGACATCGGATGACTTCATTGAAGAAGAGCTTGAGAAGTTGGCCATTTACTGGTACTGGCAACTTCTCACCGTCCAATCTGCTTAGGACAAAAGAGTTCTTTCCAGCTATATCCTGGATAATATAAGGTCCTTCCCATAAATTGTCGAACTTGTCATGGCTTCCTGGTTTCTCTATTCGTTTGTCCCATAGGAGGACTGTATCACCTGCCTGGAAATCCCTCTGTCTTGAGGACTTATCAAAGGCTCTTTTTATCTTTTCCTGATTTTTTATGCTTTGATCAAGGGATTTTCTTCTGTTTTCATCCAACTCAATTATCTGGTCAATCCTGTTTTGATGAAAATCTTCGTCTAAGCCATACTTTTGGACAAACTGATACACTAGAAGTTTGAGGTGAAATGGCAAAGTGACATCCAGGCCATAAACCAATTCGAAAGGACTCTTCCCTGTTGAACTTTTCTTCGTGATTCTGTCAGCCCAAAGTGCAAACTTGATCTTATTATCCCATGATCTTTTGTTATCCCCAACGGTTTTCTTGAGAATTGTCATCAAGTTCTTGTTACTAGACTCAACAAGGCCATTACCCTGAGGATAATAATTTGATGAGTGGGATAATATAATGCCATATTTGAAACAGAATGAGGATAGATCTGTGGAGCTGAAGGCTTTGGCATTATCGGTAGTTATTTTTGCTGGCACACCAAATCTAGTGATAATTTTGTCTTCAAGAAAGTCCATGACCACTTTATTGGTTGTCGACTTGGTGGGTATAGCTTCTACCCACTTAGTGAAGTAATCAGTTGCTGTGATTATCCAAGTATAGCCATTACTTGAATTATCTTTACACTGACCAATGAAATCAAGCCCCCACTGCTGAAAAGGGGCTTCCACCACTACTGGCTGTAATGGCAAGGTTGCTAGCTTCTGCTTCCCAGTAAACAACTGACACTGCTGACAACCCCTGACCATTTTGTGCACATCTGAAAATATAGTAGGCCAGTAGTAACATGCTCTGAGGATTTTGTGGGCTGTGGTTTTGGCTGCAAAATGCCCACCACAAAATCCTGAATGAAAATCAATTAAGAGTCTTTTGGACTCAAGCTCGTCAACACATCTAAGTATTACCCCATCGGGGTTCCTCCACCCCAATCCATCCTGAATAATAAAATACTTAGCTTCCTTCAATCTCAATGCTCTTCTTTTGTGACTAATCAAGTGACTAGGGCATGTGAGATTAGAAAGGAAGAAAATGATATCAACATACCATTCGTGTTGTTCTAACCTTTGAAGTTCTAGAGATAAAGTTGGCCTAGGTTGTATGTTTTGACAGACTAGGTCCAAAGCTTGTTCATTACCTTTGGTTAGCATTTGAGCTAATCCTTGACCTTTGATTAATTTGGTGGGTTTTATCTCTAGATCATATTCTTGTATTTTCGAAACCCACTTTCCTCCGACTCCCAAGCAGTCCTGTTGTCCAAGGATATCTTTTATCGCCGGGTGAGGTACATACCCCACAACTTTTGAATATCCTATGTAAACTCAAAAATGCTTAAGGGATTTGACCAAGGCATATGCTTTCTTTTCCATGGTTGTGTAATTAAGTTCTAAATTTTGCAATGCCTTGCTCATGAAAGCAATGGGTTGTTCTTGGCTATCATCATTCTTTTGGAGCAAAACCCCTGCTATAGTATCCTCATAAGCAAAGGAGAAGATTTGAAAATCTTTGGCATAGTTTGGACTAATTAGTACAAGAGATTTACCAATTTCATCCTTAATACTTTTGAAAGCTCTTCTTCCTTCTTCTGTCCACTCAAACTTGACATCCTTTTTTAAGAGTCTTTGGATGGGTTTTAAAGTTTCGGCCAAATTTGGGATGAACCTTCTTATAAAGTTAATCTGACTAAGGAAGGATTGCAAGGCTTTCTTGGTTTGGGGCAAAGGGACCTGCTATATGGGTTGTACCCTTTCTGGGTCCATTTTCACCCCATCTTTTGTTATGATATGACCCAACAACTTTCCTTCATCGACTCCTAGGATTGACTTGGCCGAATTTAAGGAGATGCCATATTTTCCGCATCTTTCAAATAATTGTCTAAGATGACTTATGTGATCAAATATTTCTTTTGAAAACACGATTAAATCATCCTGGTATATCTCAATGATCTTTCCCATCAATTCGTGGAAAGAAAAATCCATAGCTCTCTAAAACATGGCCCCTGCATTTAATAATCCAAAGGGCATTCTAAGGTACTCAAAGGTACCCCATGGTGTGGTGAAAGTTGTCTTATTTTGATCCTCTTTTCTCACCGATACTTGATTGTATCCAGAGAAACCATCTAACATAGACATTATTTTTGACCCAGTCACTCTTTGCAATAGAGTTTCCATGTTGGGCAAGGGGTAATTATCCTTAATGCATGCAAGATTCAGATTTCTAAAATCTATACATAGTCTTATTCCCCCATTTTTCTTTCTAACTACTACCAAGTTAGAACACCATGCAGAGTGCCTTGTTGGGGAAATGATGCCAGCGTCCGACATCTTTTTGAGCTTTGCTTGAATCAAAGGTGCCAACTTAGGATTTATTCGCCTAAGTTTCTACCGGAAAGGTTTTGTGTTTTCTTTTAGTGGGATAGTATGTTGAAACACATCATCTTTATAAGCTTTGAGTTCGTCATATGTAAAAGAAAATACATCCCTATACTCACTAACAAGACTTATTAGTTGTTTTCTTTCTTTTTATGAAGTGCCCTTTCCGATTTTTATGAGTCTTGGGGCTTCTTCTGTCCCAATGTTTACTTCTATATAGCTGTCAGGTTTTATTACTTCCTTTTTCTTTTTGTGCATGTCATGCCTGTCAAAGATCTTTTCTAAAGTTGTTATTCCCCTAGGGGCTGGATTCCTTATTGAGTCATCCTCCTCAGGATAATCTTTGCCTTCTTCTTTATAACTGACATTGAAATTTGAGAATTCTTGAACATTATGGATGAATCTTAGGATTTGTTTGTCATCTCTGAATACTTGACAATGATCAACATTATTTGGAACTAAAGGTCTAAAAATTATTTCTAATTTTCCTTCTCCTTTGATTAAATCTTTTGAAGGTTGGAGGGTTGAAGTTGTAACTGCCAAACTGTTGGCTAAACTGTTTTGATCCCTAGGTACTGAAATGATATCCATAGCATCAAACATTTCTATGGTGTACCAAATTGCATTTTTGTATCTCCTTAATCTTTCACTTTTGCATGCAAATTTATTTTTAACCTGGAGGATGACCAAGTCTGAGTCACCCTTGACATTTATTATTTTTATCCCCATATCTTTTGCAATTTCTAGGACTAGTAGAAGTGCTTCATACTCAGCCACATTATTTGTTGCATCAAATTCTAATCTAAATGAAAAATTGTAAGACTTTCCTGTTGGTGAAACTAGGACAATCCCAACCCCTTTTCCTGATCTTGAATGTGCACCATCAAAGTTCATCTTCCAAGCCTTATCACTTTCCTTTTCATCATTAAACTTTTCTTCAGCTGGTGCTAGGAAGTTTGAACAAATGGAGAAATTTCCCATGTCAAATGTTTCGCATATGAACTCATTGAATTGCTCTTTAGGGTCTTCTATATGGTACTTCCTCTCTATTTCTCTAAAGAGTCTGAAATGTTCTATTGATGGAGGAGGGTATGGGATAGCTGCAAAGGACAAATCCGTATTTATGCAACCGCCCATGTGAGCTCCCCACTTTCTTGAGAGAAGCATACCCCAAGCATTTGGCACATCAATTACAAGCACATCCATTTCAAAAGCAAAATCTGGGTGGAAAGCTAGCTTAACTGGTAGATCTATGATAATCCCAAGGGTTTCAACTTCCCTGGAGTCCATGGAACATATGTTTTGATAGGGCCTTGTAACATTAAGGCCCAGCCTTTGCATGATTTCTTTAGTAATAATGTTGGATGAAGCTCCTGAATCATACATACAGTTATGTAACCATTGGTCATTTATTTCTAGAGACACAAAGAAAGGGGGATTCTCTTACTTGGTTCTATCTCTGCTGGTTAAAACCACTGATGGGTCTCTATGTAGTTCCTTTTCCTTTTCCTGATTCTTATCAACTTCTTGACCTTTTACAACCTTTTTACTATCAGGAACATTTATTGCTTTGAGTAATTTTTCCTTTTGTGAAGGAATTTTCAGAAGGTCTAATACTGGCACCAATATTTTAGCATTCGAAATCCAACTACCTAAATCAATAGATAGATCAGTAATTGGAAGGGGAGTAGTTACCTTGGGAAAATTTGTTTGAGATTTGCTTGCAGCTTCTCTCCCTTTCCTTGGGTAAACAATTCCCTTATGTCTGGCCATCTTTAGAATCTGCTCATTTGTGGGCTTGTGTCCATAAAGCTTGGTGACATTATCATACTCTTCGACCACTTCTTGTGACTGTTCACACCTTTCTTGCATTTGGAGCCAATGATCCATTGACAATGGGTGAGTTTCTCCAAAATTGTTTATGTGGTTAGAGTTTCTTGAATGCCCCACAAAGTTGTTTGTTGGAGGGAGGCCATGCTCATTTATTTGGCAAAATACTGGACAAGTGGACTCTTCATGAAAGTCCTCACATGCTCTACAAAAGGGTGGTATATCTTCATTTACCACATTATTAGATTCTAACTGATTAGGTGGCCTTTGTTCTTGTTGGGGAATTTTTTTTTGCCATCTTTCATTACTAGGCCTTGGTTGGAATCTGTTATTCTGGTTTTGGGACCTCTCCATGGCTATCAACCTATTCTACAATGCACTAAGCTGGGTAGCATGAGTGTCTTCCATTCTTTTGACCATCTCTATTATGGCCTTTAAAGGGTCATAGGATGGATCTTTATTATTTGCGATTGTTGCTTTTTCTTTAGGATCTGACTGTTTTGAAGAACTGCCTCTTGTGAATCTTGGAAGCTTTGACTTTCCTGAAGCTTGCATATTTTTGTCAATCTTGATAGCGGTTTCTTGAGCCTTTTTGAGGTAGGTGGGTTCTTTATCTCTTAGTTGATATCTCATTTCACCATCGAATGCCTCAATGTAGTAGATCAAGATAGCACTCTTAGGAGGTTTGATGTCTTGGTGCATGCTTGAAACTAATTCATTGAACCTTTTGTTGAATTCATCCATGGTTTCATTTTCATTTTTCTTCATTGTGTTGAGGGCCGCCAAAAGATGACGGTGATTTATTTTCTCCCCCACTTTTCAGTAAAGGCATCAATGAACTCTTTCAAAGTTTTGAAGGTGTTATCCGGCTTGTCTTCATACCAGTCTGAAACATCATCTTCTAAGGAAAGAACAAATAACTTCATTTTTACATCTTCATAATCATGTGTAGCACACCATTTATTTATACATCTCATGAATGACTTGACATGCATCTTAGTTGAAATGACATTATTACCTTGAAAACTAGGAAGTTTTTCAATTATCTTTTCAGGAATAGCATGTGGATAATTGTTTATTGCACTAAAATCACATGGAGCATATATGGCCATTTTTGAAAAATTATTACTAGCAAAAAGCAAGTGGATATCAGAAATGGACTCAGTTCCTAAATGACTAAGTACTCTACGAAAAGAGGCTTTAGCTAACCTCCTTCGATAAACCTTCTCAGGTTCAGGAATGAAGTTAAGAATGCCTTTTGAATTCCTCCTTGTAGAATACCTAGTTAAATTGGAATTAAGTGGAGTTGCCAGATGGTTGAGTCTATTTCTAATAAACTACAAGCATAAAAAACTAAGTAAAAACAAGGAAAAACAAGTCATGTTCTGGGAATAGAAATATTTATCCCCGGCAACGGCGCCAAAAATGTTGTCGCCTTATACACACCTGGGAGACGTGGAAGAAATCTTCAATCCACTTGGTGTGTCCTTGGGGGCAAGTGAGAGTTAAGGTGCTGTCACCTAATCCTCAACTCCTCCGTCTAGGCCAACTCCTAGTGAATCCAAGGGGGGTAGTCCCTAACAAATATACTATGGCTTGATCTAAGCTAAGTACATAAATGAAATCTAGGAGTTTATTATTCTTTTAAACCATCAACCATAAACTGATAAAACATGAAGTAGACATTCACCACGATATATAATCAAATAAGCATATACTTGCATCAAAATTATACTGAGAAACAATTGTTAGATGCAAGTTTCATTCAAATTAAATAGATAACCAAACTTGAAATGAAGCCTGTGGCTTTGCTGAGTGTGAGAAATTGAGACCAGTGCCTTAAAGTGAATCGTGGGCAATGTAGTTCACGTGTTTGGTTAGGATAGATTGATGTTCAGTTAATGAAATGGTTTGGGCCTCCTTGGAGGTTAACTCTTTGTTTGGAAAGTTGCGGAGAGCTTTACCGAAACCCAAATGGTCTCACCAGTAAAACTCACTCAAAGTGTTGGATGTCCAAAACGGGTGGGAAGCCAGGTCCCGAAAGGGCCCGCCTTACTTCGCAGATCACTTCAAGGCGTTTTCCCACGCATTAATTTAAATTCTTTGGGGGTTGTCCTAATTAAACTATCAACCACTGACCAGCACAACGTGTATGAACTTACTTCCAGCAGATCGAGACTAGCTCGCAACTGGAAGGGTCAGGAACCGCACTGTGAGCTGAGGAGAATTTGTTTATTTTATAACAAGTAAAATAAATGTAAGACTAATTACTAGATCCACACTGACCAGGCCTCTTGCGAGGTCGCTGAGGGGATGGTTTATTTGCCAAATTGAAATTGCGGAAAATAAAGCTAATCTAGCAATTATTGGTCTACTTTGCAAAAAGGGAAAAATTAATCTAAACTGATTGATTGTTCTTTGTGATGGATTAAAGATTACTTTATCTTAAATTACTTATGCAAAATCAAATCTAAGCTAAAACTTGCAAAAAAATTGACACCACCACTAAAACACCACTCCCCCGGGGGGAATGAAAAGCGGGAGCTTGTAGTCCCACTAATTTTATTAAGATCTTGCACGAGAATTTATGGAAGTGACTTGTGACCATTCATTTGGGGGGTCACAAGTCTTTACAATATTTTACAAAAGTTTATTGAGCCAACGGGGTGCTCCCAGGGGTCCTAGATGCTCCTAATCCGCCCGAAACGGACAGAGTTTCTTCCTATCTATTTGTCAACCTGCACAAAACAATGAACAAATGATAGAAAAATATGCCCAAAAACACTTTGAAAGTGTCTTGGGTTATTATTAGGAAAACCCCAAAATTTGACTAAGTAAAACTTACGAAAAATAGCGAAAATGAACTAAGAAAGGCTAGCTAAAGAGTTTGTTTCCTTAGGATCTTTTCTGCTGTTTTAGAAAAACAATATAAGGGTACTCTAATTACCAAATATGAACTTTTAAAGATCTTTTGAAGAAAAACAATTTCAGCCCTTTAATATAGAAATTGAAACTAGCTAAAATTGCTTAAAAGACTTTGCCGAATCTACCCTTTTGAGATATAAAGCTATGAGTACTTAGTAGATCTAGAAAATTAACTATGCAAAGAAAATTATAAACTTTGATAACAGATTTCTTCTTTGCGTGAAAGTAACCAAGTAACCAGAAAACCTTTAAGAGAGTTTAAAGAGAGGACTTGAAGTGCTTGGATCCCTTGAGCAATGGAGTCACTTTGATGGCTAGGCAAAGATGAGAAGGCTGTCCAACTCCTTGAAGAATGAAAGGTGCAAGCAAGCTCCTTCACTTCTTCTAGATGAGATGATCCTGTCTAATTCACAAAACCCTTTGCAATGGACTTGTTAAGTAAAGGTGTTACCTACACAAAAGACTCAAGATGGCACATTAGTTTTAACATAAACTTCACATGCATATCAAATATTAAATGTAAATGCCCAATAGAATTGAAATACAAGCTATTACCAACTCTATCCAATTTGAATAACAATATTCCTATAGATTGGCCAATACTAACAAGATATAAAGCAATGCATGAAACAAAATCACCTCATATGAACCACATTCACCAAGACAAGAGCCACACCACCATAGATCTTGACCTCCAAATTCTTTATTCCATTAGCATAAGAAAGATATTGCAATGATAGAATTACAACAATCTTTTCTTCTCAAGCTCCAAGCTAACCAACAAAAGGAGAGAATGCTTGCATATATAGCATTTTGGGTGGAGATCCCAATGAGGAGGGTGCACCATGTGGAGGAGGAGGGCGCACCAAATGGTAGAGAGTGGGCTGCCAAGTGTGGGATGAGGGATGCCACCTCTCCCATATCCAAACACATGTTCAATCCAAGATTTGGCACACAAGGGTGCGCCACCGCTCATAGTTGTGGGCTGCCACCTCAAGGGTGCGCCACCTCTCCAAGAGGGGTGCACTTTCCAAAAAGCACATGCTCAAATCTTCAATCCACATCATCAATCAACCATCAATCACATTGGGTTTGTCCCCTTTGACCATCTCCTTGACTTTTGTGCTTTTATTTTTCCTTTAACATGTCCCCACATGTTCCTTTATTTTTGCCCTTGCTGATTTTTATTGATTTTATTTGACTTTTTTGGGTTTTTGAGAGTAAAATTAATTTTAAGTGATTAAAATCACTAATTTTACTCAAACAAGTGGGTAATTAGGTCATATGGGTGCTCTAGGTCCAAAAATGAGCATCCCCATGGTCTATTTAGTCCCCTAGTACCACTTTTTTAATACATCTTTATTTTTTAATTAAAAATTGTCGCATTCCTGCAATTTTTAGTTAACTAAAAAAAATTAAAAAAATCCTAGGGGGGACTTAGTACTTTTCCATAAGACTCTAGGAGGATGTTTAGCATGGTAATATACATTAGACACTAGGCTTAGATCCATGCTCAAGCCCAACCATGGGCATATACTCCAGCTCTGGAGGAATTGAGTGAAAAAACTCATAAATTATAAATTGTCTGAAAACGACAAAATATAATTAGTAAGTGAAAAAACACTCCAGAGTATAACTCACACTTAGGACTTAAGGTGGCTAAGACCTTTTACAAGTTCATCATGCAAACATCTCTTATTACATTTTTTTATGGAAATGTAAAGAGAAAAGGTGGTCTTTATGACCGGCTGAACTTCTGAACTCTGAATTTTGAATAATTGATGTTCAAACTTTTGTAGCTCGCTGGAAGTCCATCTTAGTGCAACTTTGATGGATAACACAACCAAGAGTCACTGCCCTGGCATGGTGACCCGCTGGTGGCAATGTTAGACTGCTAGGTACCCATGGACCTAATAGGCTGGCTCGTGATGAGACCCCCTGTCCTCTAGTTAGGCCTTGTTTTATTATTTTTCCGGGTCCCTCTTGTTTCTTGCCGAGAAGTTTTTTATTGCTTTCTTGGGGATCCCTAGGTGAAGCATCTCAAGGTTTTATTTTTAGGCTTTTATCTTTTACCAGCTTCCTTTTACCTTCTAGGCCTTTAACCCCTTCTTCCCACGAGATAAGGTGCAATCCTGAAAATAGGTCAACCCAATGTCTGGACAAGTGGAATGGGATAGGTGAGCGGGAAACAAGATGGAAAAGTGGTGTTATGATGGGAGGGTATGATGGCTTTTCAGAATTTCCCTCCAGTGGCAAACCAAAACCTACAGACACGGGCTTGCTAGGGCACCCTGTCAATCCCCCAACACATGGTCAAGTGGGCAAGTGTAAGATCCAAGCAATTGTTAGAAATAAAAGAAATCAAATGCATATATCCAAAGGTCTTGACGATCAAAGTGACACAAACCATGATACCTGGACTAATTATCTCATGGAGTAAGAACCCTTTCTGATTCAGGACCAAGCCGATGGTGATGGATGTTGTTGCTGCTGACAAGACAAAGATGTTGGAAGAAGAAAAGGTGGGCCCTCGAGGGCCATGCCCAAGTCAATCCTTCTTTCGGTATTCCATGTCTATGACCTGTGGGTCTCAAGACATGATCTCCTAGTTATCCTTGAAAGTGGGGGATAACAGGACCCCTTAATCCAAATGTTGCATTGCTTCAAAATGAGAAAAACACTAGTTCTCGAAATCAATGAGTAAAGCAAATTTCGAGGCTTGGAACTTGGGAGTGTGGGGTGGTCTAGTTGAAATCGTATCTTAGTAATCCATCAGAGTCGACGGTTCCTCAATCCGAGTCTCGATTTTTGTTTTATGCCCAGTTGCAAGTCGCATCCCAAACAATTTCAAGGACTCTTGGCCAATTTATACTTAAGGCATAAAAACCTAACTGAGCAACATTTTTTGAGTTTCATGAGATGTTGAAAGCTTGTTTAGGCATGGACTAGGTGACCACATTATCAATCTGCTCATGAGGGATGGTTTCATAAATTGGACCCCTTAATCCAAATGTTGTATTGCTTCAAACTGAGCAAAACACTAATTCTCGAAATCAATGAGTAAAACAACTTTCAAGGCATGGCACCTGAGAGTGAGGGGTGCTCTAGCTGAAATCCTATCCTAGTAATCCATCGAAGTTGATGGTTCCTCAATCCGAGTCTCGGTTTTCTTTTTATTTCCAGTTGCAAGTGGCATCCCAAACCATTTCGGGGACTCTTGTCCAATTCCTCCTCAGGGCATAAAATCCTAACGGAGCAACATTTTTGAGTTTTGTGAGATGTTGCATGCTTGTTTAGGCATGGACTATGTGACCACATTGTCCATCCGCTTCTGAGGCATGGTTTCATAAATTGGACCCCTAAATCCAAATGTTGCATTGCTTCTTACTAAGCAAAACACTAGTTCTCAGAATCGATGAAAAACAAAACTTACGAGGGATTGGAACCGTGACTTAGAGCTGCTCTAGCTAAAATCCTATGCCAGGAATCCAATGGAGATGACAGTTCCTCAATTTGAGTCTTGATTTTCGTTATATACCGATTTGCAAGTCGCATCTCAAACCATTTCGGGTACTCTTGGCCAATTCCTCCTCAGGGCATAAAAACCTAATGGAGCAAGATTTTTGAGTTCCGTGAGATGTTGCAAGATTATTTAGGCATGGACTAGGTGACCATATTATCGGTCTTCTCATGAGGGACAGTTTCATAAATTGGACCCCTTAATCCAAATGTTGCATTGCTTCAAACTAAGCCAAACACTAATTCTCGAAATCAATGAGTAAAGCAACTTCTGAGGCATGGCACCCGAGAGTGAGGGGTGATATAGCTGAAATCATATCCCAGTAATCCATCAGAGTCGACGGTTACTCAATCTGAGTGTCGGTTTTCTTTTTATGCCCAGTTGCAAGTGGCATCCCAAACCATTTTGGGGACTCTTGGCCAATTCCTCCTCAGGGCATAAAAACCTAACAGAGCAACATTTTTGAGTTTTGTGAGATGCTGCAAGCTTGTTTCGGCATAGACTATGTGACCACATTGTGCCAAAGAAATATTTCGTCAATGTGTCTATAGATTTATGTTTTCTCTTTATTCCATATATAATAATGGAAATGAAAAATGTCATATCCTTAGATACCGAAATGAGATATGTGAATACATTATAGAAATAATTCGCGTCAAGTGATCTATGGAGGTATTTCTTCTCTTTGTGTTATCCATAGTATTTATACTTATTTCCATATCGTAAGATACATAATTGAAATTTGTATAATGCACCAGAATCTTAAAGGAATCACTAGAGAAATACATCATTTAAATGCTTAGGGGTTTTGAGCAACAAGGCCTTGAAAATCCCCATGGGGCATTATGGGTAGATACTTTCAATATCACATCTTCATTTCCCCTTTATGGAAACTCCTTCACTTAAATCATTGTCCTTACATTGACAAAATTAGGCCGGATAAGTACTTTAATAAATATATTAACAACTTGGTCATCCATGCTACAATATTTCAACACAATTTATCCATTTTGTATTTTCTTACAAATTTGATGGAAGTCTATATTTTTCACTAGTGCAATAGAGCTTTAGTTATTGTAGAATGAGGTGATACCTTCATTTTGTGGGAAGTGTAATTCCTGAAGTATTTCTCTTAATCATGTTATTTCTTAACATGGAAGGGTGAAACCTTTATATTCATCTTCAATGGAGGATATCTTGATGATGGATTGATTTTTACCAGTCCAAGAAATAACACATGAATTGAGATGGAACATGTACCCAAAAGTTGATTTCATATTAGCATAGTTACCATCCCAATACGATTCAATTTAACTAATAAGTCTGAAAACATAATCTGAAACATATTCAATACCAAAATAATTTGTATCATTAATATAACACTAACTTCTTTTTTATATTTTTCCCATGCTTCAACATGTAGATTATAAATAAATCTAGAAATCATACCAACAACAAAATAAATATTTTCTCTATGGGTAGTGAGTTATAAAAGGTTGCCAACTAATTGTTTGTACAAAGTTTTATCCACTTTCTCATTAGAACAACATGCACCCAATTGTACACTTGTTTTCTTATTGTAACTCTTGCTTTCCAAGAAAGTAAAGAAGCAACCCCAGTTCAATGATATCCAAGGGATTCCATAAGTTTAGCTTGATTTCATTAATCAAATTATCATTTTTGATAGTGATTAGTAAATCATCCACAATGCTTTTAGTGTAATGCATTTCCTAGGGAACCCACCAAGTACTTCCCTTCATTCCAAGGATAATACCCATAATAAACTGGATTCTTTAGTGCTCAAGGATAGGTCAACAAGAAAAAATTAGCTCACAAAGAGAGAAAGCATGTCACAAAATGGGTTTTGAACCTGAGTGGAGGAGGATAACAAATTTCCTCTTAGCCACTCGAGATACACCTAATTGGCAATCCACATATACAACAACCATTCTAATATAACCATTACAACACCCTACATATAGATTAATATCATAATAACATCTAGAGAATCCAAAATCCATGAAGTAATTGTAAACTTTTGCATACCTAGCCTACATGCTTGTTTTAGTCCATACAAGGATTCCTTAAAGTTAGTGAACACGCTTTTCATTTTGGGTAAACCTTGTGGTTGTTTCATGTATCTTTCTTCAACTTGGTGTTTGTAACATCCCACTCTTGCGCGCACTGAGCGAACTTATCCTTGAGGACACTTGCTTGCAAGTGATCTAGATTATTATACTATCGGTCATTCGATTATGATTATGAGACGTTATGGATTGACGATATGTTATTTTGTTGTATTCACATAGACAGGTGCTATTGACTGGGTTCCCCTAAGTGTGCAAGACTTTGGACATTGAGGATGCAAAGGCATCAATGAAACCCCTTGGACTCTGGACCGAGTCAGGGAGAGGACTGTTGGGTTTGAATGTTATTAATGTGACACATGTACATATGATTAGATGATATGATGATTGATTATTGTTGCTGACATGATTCGTTGATGGATGCAGGATGAAGATAGCTTACCGAACAGACTCACATGTGGAGTAGAGGGGTCATGCAGGACAACCAGAGACTTGAGGGAGAGGTATGAACAACAGCCCTGCCACGACCTACTAGCACTCCCGTCGTGGATCGAACTGTAGGTTAACGATTACCTAGTTCATGAAGACCCACGATGTCATGAGGGAAGACTGCGATAGACGCTCACGATGATTCTAAGGGGTGCGCAATAAGGTAGGGGCCTTATTCCTTAAAGGCCCTTAGTCTCCCACAAGATCACCTGGCGGAGTATTGACTCCCGGGGTTTTTTATGTCTACCAAGTCAGTCAAGAGGCGAATGGCACCCTTGTAGAACATAGTGCGTCCTGAAGGGCACGTCGCTCAAGGAAAACAAAAAGAGGCGAGTGGCACCCTTGGAGCACGTAGTGCGTCCTGAAGGGCGCGTCGCGCAAGGAAAACAGAAAGAGACGAGTGGAACCCTTGGAGCACGTAGTGCATCTTGAAGGGCACGTCATGCAAGGAAAACAAAAAGAGGCGAGTGGCACCCTTGGAGCACCTAGTGCGTCTTGAAGGGCACGTTGCGATTTTAACAAGTAAGTGAATAAACTTAGTCGACCCTAAAATGAATGATGTGATAAGTAAGAATTAAAAACATTTTTTCCCTAATGAAAATGTCGCCCGACCTAGAGAAATTAAAACGTAGGTCTAAGTAGAACATATGGTCAAAAATTAATAATAAATAAACATGTAACAAGAAGGGGGTAAGAAATTCAAATTAATTTATTTAAGTCAAATTATCATGAAAAATTAAAATTTTAAAAAGGGAAATGGTTGTTTTTATCTATTTTTGCTAATTTAATTTTAGTTAAAAAGAAAAGAGGGTAAATGGTTGTTTCATCTACACTTGCTAAATTAAATTTTAGTTAAAGAAGAAAAAGGGTAATTGGTTGTTTTATCTACACTTGCTAAATTTGATTTTTAGTTAAAAAGGAAAAAAAGGGAAACTTAAAAGAAATAGGAAACTTAAGGAAAAAGGGGAAACCTAAAAAAAGGGGCCGGGGGGAGGTAAAGAAAAAGATGAATGACTAACTCAGTAAGGAATCTTTCCATTGGAACTTTCCAATTATGAACTCAACAAGGAATTAAGTAAGGCGTAAGTCATTTCAGAAGTTTAAGCGAATTTTGGGACACCTAGGAGCATTTTTAGGAATGTTTTTAGGTGGGTGAGGGAAATAGGAATAATTAATTAATTAATAAAATTAATTTTCTAGTGCAACTAGGGGATCGGGCGACATGTGTACAGGGGAGGTTTTTCCTAATTAAAATTAATGAAAAAGGAATTTAATGAGAAATTGGGAAACTAATTACTTAAAAACTCTATAAAAAGGATGGAGGAGGAGGAGTATGGATCTCATCTTGATGCGTAACGTTACACTGCTAAATTTTTGTCTTGACTGAACTTCTCTTGTGGGAGTTGGGATACCCAGCTCGGGTAACGAGTAGTAGCTCGACCTTGCGAGGCGAGCTGGGTGCTAGCAGTTCTCTAGTATTGTGTGTGTGTCCCCTTTGCGGATCGGGGGGTTCAGGGGGAAGAAGAGTACCCTAGTGTTGGATGGGAGGTACTAGTGAGGTCACATCGATCGACAAGCGGGAGCTGGACAAAGCACGCGTGAGACAGAAACTATGGAGCATTCACGTTTGGCTAAGGTACATCGATTTAAGTTGTTACTTGCAATAAAAGTTAATTTACACATGTTATTTATCTATGCTCGGTTGAAGATTTTACTGCCATGAGCTGTCTTGCACCTGCTTTCCTATGGTATTTGTAATCCCCTTGCTTGTTGTTTTCTGAATTGATTTCCCTTGGCGAACCCAACTTATGATCGCAATGAATTCTTTGTGTGGGTTTTATTGATTATTATGAAGAGATTGTGTTTTTATCTTTCATCCCTTATCCCTTAGTCATCAGTATGTGCCTGAGCAGTTGGCCAGGAGCCGAATCGACGGTCATCACTTCGGTGTTTAAAGACCTATAGATACAAATGCCCTATTTTTCTGTGCATGGATGATGAGCGAAGGACAAATTTTGCCCAGTTGTCTATCCCTTAATTTGTCTGAATGATTTGTCTTGCACCTTATTTTGAATGAGTACCTCTGCGTTGTGATTGCTTAAACTCCGAAAACCTTTGTGTTTTCTTGAAAGATTATCCCTGCATTTCCTTGATTGATTACCTCTGCTTTTCCTTGAATGATCAACTCTACATTTCTTTGGAATGTTAAACTTTGCGTAGCGATATATACTCTGTGTAGCGTAGTATAGTTTCAGTTTTACAAGATATTGATTTCAGTTTTAAAGGATAGGGATATATACTTATTTGTTATCGGGATTTGGAAAATAGTTGCAACGAACTTTTGTTTTAATAATAATTGTTTTTAATGCGTACAGATTGATGTATGATCACAATAGAATTTGGTGCACCAAAATGTGTTGTATAAATGTTATAGTCATCAGTTTCCCTTGCATTTGGTTGACTTGTCGTTTGGGTGATTGGGTTTTTCGTCATGTGGTTGACAGTTCAATCGGTCTTCTAGCGCGTTGATTTTTTTCTTTGGTTATTAGTCTAGATGTGTTTGTTGTGCCAGGGTTACTGTCACGCCTAATTCTTTGTGACGACATGATTGATGAGGGGATCATTGCGCGCACTAAGGGATAGAGTTGAATGATAACCTGGCCAAAGTCTGTGCTTCCCAATGTAGGATTCTTTTCGTTGTAATGGTTGTTGGTACTTGGTTTGTAACGCCTTAAGGCGTTGGGTTGCATGACATAGAGGGTTATGTTCTAGGTCGTCAAAGCCACTGTGTCAGGATTATTGAAGTTGTCCTTTAGCTTGTAGGTGTTGTCTTACTTGTGTCGGGCGAGTGGTCGTTTCTATCTATCTTTTGATTATCGCATGTTTTGTCTAGTTGCATGATGTGCTAGTGTGTTGAGTCGTGGTTGTTTGTTGCCTGATATGCGTGCGTGGTGTTCGTCATCAAGTTGTGTTGTTTAACTGTTGTCATTGTTGTCGTCCTACTTAAAAAAAAAAAAAAAAAAAAA